>CM017564.1:45618815-45631315 GCA_007844125.1 Sinonovacula constricta
GATTGGCCATCTCTTGAGGGTAGGATGTTGGTCCCTGTCTACAGAATGCACATACAAACAACAAAGCAAGTGAAGTCGCGTTCCTTAATTCTGAAGTCGCTCACTACTTAAAAATGATAACCGTCTTCTTCTTCTTCATCTCCTTCATCTCCTTCTTCTTCTTCTTCTTCTTCTTCTTCTTCTTCTCTTCTTCCCTTCTTTTTTTTTCTTCTTCTTCTTCTTCTTCTTCTTCTTCTTCTTCTTCTTCTTCCTCTTCTTTATCTCCTTCATCTCCTTCTTCTTCTTCTTCTTCTTCTTCTTCTTCCCCTTCTTCTTCTTCTTCTTCTTCTTCATCTCCTTCTTCTTCTTCTTCTTCTTCTTCTTCTCCTTCTTCTTCTTCTTCTTCTTCTTCTTCTTCTTCTTCTTCTTCTTCTCTTCTTCTTCTTATCTTCTTCCCCTTCTTCTCCTTCTTATCCGTCTTCTTCTTTTTCTTCTTCTCCTTCTTTCTTCTTCTTCTTCTTCTTCTTTTTCGTCCTTATCTCCTTCTTCTTCTCCTTCATCTCTTTTTCTTTCTTTCTTCTTCTTCTTCTTCTCCTTCTTTTTGTTCTTCTTCTTCTTCATCATCATTTTCTTCTTATTGTCCTTTTTTCCTCTTTCTTCTTCTTTTCTTCGTTTTTTCTTCTTCTTTTCTTCTTTTCTTCCGCTTCTCCTTCTTCTAAGTTTTAACTTCTCTTCCTTGTATAAGAAAATACTAAAAATGTTTCCCAGATGTGTAATATTTTTAAGCCATTCTTCTTTTACTCACAATTCTGAGGAGAAGATTGTTATTATTTCTGCATAAAGCGATATATAGTCTATGCTAACATAATTTTGAACACTAACCTAATTGTTCGACGGAATAAATAGTAAACAAATCGCCTCAAAGTTATTTTGTCCCAAATCTATAAATAGGCACGATTGGGGATTTCTGCTTAAAATGGAATAAACTGACGTCGACCAGATCGGAGCTGATTGGACAGATGATGTTACAACAACCGCACGTGGTCACGTGTTCAAAAGTTTAATATTAACTAACTGTACACAATCGGAACACCTCGGATAATTCACGAATCATCTCTCGGATGTATGTAGGTAGTCGTGTCAACTCGGCCATTTCCTTAAATGGGACTACTTTCGTTACAGACTTCAAAACAAAGATGGCAGCTCGGATGACAGCGCACTGCAGTACGATGCCTGTAAAACTTTAATTTGTGGCGGCTTCAAATTTAAAAAAAATCCAATTTAGTTAATCCAATGCAGCAGACATGCAGCTGTCAAACGATGTCATTGTTTATGTTTTGTGCGAACTACATATTAGGCATATTCTTCTTCCGACATCAGTGATTTCATTAAGTATCATTGCACCAGATACATCCGAGGGATCATTGTCACGAGAACGGAATTACCCGAGGAGTTCCGATTGAACTGTGCAGAGTGGCTCAGATTAGAAACACATGTTGGTAATGATAAGTGAGGTGTTATGGTTCACTTTTCCCAATATACAACAGATCTTTTGAGGCAGGAATAAATACATCGGAGAGACTCAATCATGATCAGAGACGTCCAGTTTTGTTTTGTTTTTTGCTTTGTTGAAGACCTCAGACAAATGTTTCGGGGCCAAAAAAAACACCGATGGTCTTCTAAAAGAGGTCCGTATACATATACTTTGCATAACCTTGCACCCGTGAGGTAAAGTGCTGAACATTTAGACAAGTAACAACGTTATAACGCATGTTTATGGGCGCGTTGCACTATTTTTATAATTGATAAACACAAATCAAATCACAAAAACAAGTAATTCATTTTCATTTATTTGTCAACAATAAAAGTATACACACACACAAAATTCAAGAATGTATTAAGAGAACAAAAAAGAAGAACGATTGTTTTCGTTCTTGAACACTTACGAACACATTTTCGGTGTATATTCCCGAAACAAACACTGACCAGTCACGTGACCTCATATCAATAAATATTAAAAGTGTACTTTGTTCAAACCTATTTTTTTTTTTTTTTTTTCGTTTTCCTTATCAAAGTAAACAAAACCACAAACATGAAGACGACAGGCCAGTGCCCCAGACATTTAACATCAGATAAGAATGTTTACAAGAAGTCAGATAGCGTTGAAATCTTAACGTTATCTTAGAGTAGCCCACGCATAATGGTCCAATCCACAACTTTGTTGCAGTGTATAATTGTTTCAAAATATTTACAAAGTGACGAGATAATTTTCACTTCTTGTAAAATAAATTAATCAATATTAAATCTCGGTAATATCAATATCTTCAATAAATATGAAATAATAATAATAATAATAATAATAATAATAATAATAATAATAATAATAGAAATAATAATAATAAATTTTGCCGAGTTCGTACAGGGAGCCGAAAATGTGTGTGGCACGCAACCACTAGAATACCCGACAGATACTATAGTTATGATGTTCTTATATGTTGTTTGTTTATTTTTTTATCGGAAAACCTCTACCATTTTTGTAGAAAGAACTGTCCAAGACGTTACGTTTAAAACTTAAGTGTCTTAACTGACGCAGTCGATTAAATCATAAGAAACAACAACAACACCAACAAGAAAAAAACAACGTGAAAACAAGTTTTAAGGAAGTTAAACATTTCTCCAAGAAAAATATGGAACTGATCTTGACACACGTATTGAAATAGTCCAATGTTGTTGTTGTTTTTAATTTTGCTGCCAGATAGGACTCTTTAAACCTTCTTATAGAAAATTCACACGATTGGCTACAACGTCTCTGAAGATCTTGAATAAATTGACAATAATAGAATGGGCAATTGTTGTTAAGATGATAATTATGGCAGTGGTGGTTGTAGTGCGGTTGTTGTTGTTGATAATGATGATGATGATGATGATGTTGTTGGTGTTGTTGTTGTTGTTGTTGTTGTTGTTGATGATGATGATGATGATGATGATGATGATGATGATGATGATGATGATGATGATGATGATGATGATGATAATAATAATGGTGGTGGTGGTGGTGGTGGTAATGGTGATGGGGGTGATGATGATTACGATGATGATTGTGGTGATGGTGTTGATGATGATTGTAATGGCAATTAAAACATGAAAAAAACATAATACAAATGACCACCACACTTTAACTGTAATGCATTTAATGACAAGATTAAAAAACAGCAAAATATTTATATAAAAAACAACAACATACTTTTAAGAAAGAAGAACATCATATTAACACACACACACAAATAACACGTATATGCAGACAAAAACTATTGGACCACAAAAAATAAATAACAGCAAAATAAGAAACAACAGGTATCATTTACATAAGTGTTCATTTTGTTTCATTTTCATGGCACGAATTTGTTCTCTCTTTCATCAGTTTAAGAAAATCGATTAAAATGTATGCCACTTTTATTTTAAATGAAATACACTGCCATGTCAAACACTTTCGCTATTTTGTTTACAAACAACGGAATTGCGCAGCTGCTATTTCGCATGTGCATCTACTGCTAAAGCTTATCGTGCGCATGCTCAAATTTGGTAACAACTTTTTGTGCGCATGCGCTATTTAGGATGAAGTGCATCTGCTGCAGTACTTCCGGCAGTGCATATGGACCCAGTTGTAGTACGCCAGATTTGTACAGACCTCCGCCCCATAGTCAGCGCAGTTCTGGATTTTGTCTTCACACATGTTATCTGCAAGCAATAATGAAAGGAAATAGAGATGCACCCAAGAACCAGTTAGCCTCTGAGTCTAAAGGAAATGTCAGCGAGCGTTTTAGCCATCAAATAAAACATAGTAAACATATTTTGGAGGAAACCCCGCTTATTTTCACAATTTAACGACGAGCGAAGTGATCAGTTGTCATTATTTAACTTTTTTTTTCTTCAATTTAACTCAGTTTTATTTTTTGTGAAAAAGAGAGGAAAAAAACACACTACAAGCTGGACTAGTTTTGTCTATGCCGGGTTGCACTATCTTTTTAAAACAAAACAAAACAAACCAGCATTAAATGAAGCAACATGCAAAAAGCATTGAACCTTTAAACTAAAACAACAAAAATAAGTCGCATAATAGTGGTTAAACATTTGTATTTAAGTACGAGACATTTTACCTTAAATACAAACTCTAAAATGACATAAAACAATCTGGTACGGTATTTGCAAGTTACATAGATACCGATCAGCCAGCTACTGGAAGCATGTGAACAATTTAATGCCAATCTCTCAACAAGTCCACTTACATTCACATGCATTTAAAAAAAAATATCTAGGAACTATGCGTATTTAAAATGGTTAAGTTTAAATCCGAAATTTTGGACCATTTTTTTCCTCATGCAACCAAAAGTAATATTGTTATCTGAAAAATCCCGCCAAATTTGCAGTCTGTTGGTGTCATGTTCTATGTAAAAAGTAAATTATTGCACCCCATGTTTTAATTACAAACTTGTATTACTTATCTGGGCCAAGCTGCCCAGTTAGCTTTTTATAAACTAAGAAAACCACGTGACCTTTTATAATTACGTTACAATGTCATCCGGGTAATCAATCAGCTCTGACGTCGATTTCTATGTTTAGCCGGAATCCCCATCGCTCACATTTATAGATTTGGAAATAATAACGAATTTTGATAGCGATAAATTTCACGATATGTGAACAAGAGGCAATGTTGTAAACAGCCTTTACTTAAACTAAAGTAAAAGCTTATGTAGCAGTTTTGCACCAAGTCCGCAGAGCATGGATAAGCTATTGTAACACTATTAAATACAAGCTCCCGATACTCTATCTGAGCAATCCAGAGAGAACCCAGGCTTAATCCCAGGGTTATCTGGATCAGTCAAGGATCAATGAGTGAAAAGAAAGTTGAAGACCAAATCTTACACAGAAAAAAATTCAGCAATAATGGAAGATGAAAAGGGGATAAAATCAAAGAAACAAAGGGGAACACGGCATACTTCAGTCAACATTGTCTTCTTGTTTGAAAGCAAAAGATGACATTAAAACACGTTTCTAAGCGGACGTTTAAAACCCGGGAGATGAAAAGGCAAGTACTGCGAAGTATCTAGATATGGAAAAGCCTTACTGAAATGGGTTTCCGCGGCAAGGGCTGGAAATACTACTTACATAAAATCTGATATCGAAGTCTAAGTATTTTGCCAGGTCCCAGGGACTTTAAGATAAGGAAGTTCAACTGTATATGCAAACTTTGTTGGATGCCACCTTTATCAGGTTTAACAAGTTACGGAATATAGTGGTCGTATTTGTCCGAAATACAGCACAGCGACACAAGTCCGCTTACTATCACAGCGCCTGGCTATAACTGATGAAAGAAGAGAGAAATGCCTGAGTTAAAAACCACATGCGCTACGAAGGTGAGCGTGGAAGGGCTTCTCACATGAAAATCCCCCTACCCCCACCCACCCCACCTCACTCCCACCCCCATCCGACCGAGATATGAACTCCCGCGGTAAAGAGCTTATGTGTTTTTGGTGACTTTATGACTTTATGGTTGATAACAAAATAAAAACATACCACAAAGTCCGCAGTGGGAGATACAGTTCTCTCGGACCCAGTGAAAGAACCGGATGTCTGTACAAAGCTCGGTCCCGTAGATGGCGCAGTTGGAGATTTTGTCATGGCACTGAGAGGCTGCAACAGTAACAAGGTCAAATATATACAAGAAAAATTTGATGGAAAGCATGAAAGGTCGCCGTCGAAGTCTTGTTCAACAACGGAACATTTTTTGCCCAACAACAAACCGACGAAGCAACAGCAAAACCTTTGTTTCTTAACAGTAACGAATTGTACGAGTTTAGCCGCATAGAAAAATGTCCAACTTCAAACAATGAAGTATAGATAATAACATTTGACTTCGTCGTAACAAATGCAGTATAAAGTAAACAAATCATACATACACAAATGGAACAATTATTCCAGGTGACAGGTAATGATTATCAAAACTTTAAAATAAAATCTTACTTAATTCTAATATTCATCGAAGTTAAATAAGAACCGAAATTCAACGCACGAAAGCGCCGCAATTCACTTGTTTGTAGAACAACATGTCGCCCTCCATAGGACTCTTCCGGAAACAATTGCACATGAACGCGGCGACAATAAATAAAGATTATTTATGAAGAGATGGATGTTTGAACAGGACACGGTCCCACCAGCTGATGCAGTTAGACAGTTTGTCCTGGCATATGTCTGTATATGTGACGTGGCTGTCAGGAACGGATCCAGTGTGGGTGTGTGTTAGAGGGGATGTAGGGGGGTGGGATTGGGGAATTGCATCCCGCCCACCAACCAGATAAAAGAGTAGAGTTGTGAAAAAAAATATAAGTACGCTTTAAAAAACAAAGATTTTAAAGTAAGGTTTGTCTTTTGACCGGTTAGTTCGAAGTTAAGGTGCATTACTATGTTTGTGTATTTATATATATATATAGTATTTACTGCGATTAGGTTGAATGTCTCTTGCTTCTCCCCTCACAATTCACCCACATTTTCTTACATATTACATGTACGACCGTTAATATAACAATATGCATTCATTTTATTTAAACTTATTTATTTATACTCACTTTGTTAAAAATATTTGAATATATGATTTCTGATGACTTTCTTGGAAGAATCAGTACTAAAAAATACATGGACTCATGTGCAGTAAAGTATTGCATCAAGACCATCATCTGGTGGTTAGTCTCGAAGCCTAAACCCCTCGAGCCGGCGTCCCTTTATTGTCATTTTCATAAAAAATCAACAGCAACAATCTTAAAAAGTATATCCTTGACTAAACACTTTGCACAGTTTGGTTTTCATTCGTATTCGTTTTATATTTTCAACTTAGCAAATTGGAGATATAAACAGTTATAGAGACATCGTTTTATTTTTTACTGAATTTAGTCAAAACTTGGTACATTTGAATATTTTTTTACACATAACAAACGCTATGAAGGTCTAATAATCAAACGCGGTGCTAATGATATTAAATTTGAGCAGGTCAACAAACTTAAATTCGGCCAGAATCACTATACTTTAAAACTCAAATCTACATATTTTTGTGTATTTACTTTTTTATATTATCTTACTACCCCGCGCTATTAGCTAATAATTAGCTAAACGTAATTTAAAGCGGTGTTTGTAACAAAAATCTGGAAGATATCCGACGATGAATTTCTTACTTCAGCTTACATTACATAATAGGGTAGTGTGCTTTAATGTGCCACGGTAGAAACCAGACATTCGGTTTTTGGAAATTCTGAAGTATTTTTTCTTAGGTTTTCGACCATTTTTACTATTTTTAAGGTACCCTGTACATTTTGATGCAAAAGAGAAACTAATGTAAAAAGCCAATTTTCTTCGCTCCTGCTCGATTATCCGTCTTGACTGGAACTTCTGAGAGCAATGCTGCGCATACATTTAACTCAAATGAAGGTTCATTATTAAAAGACGCTTTCGATTTCGCTCTTACATTGTTTTCTTTCGACAAGATTATTTTAATTTAAAAAAGTGTTGAATTACTTTTCCCTTTATGCATACTTATGGGGCCCTTACACAAACAGTTTATTATTCATTTTGGTTAATTTCTGAATCTGCGACACTTGCAAAAGAGTAAAGAGCACATTCATTTAGTGTCGTGTAACCTACTCCCTGGACCACTGCTTGTTGCGTATACCAACACCGGACATAATGCACACGGAAAGGAATTTACATAAGTTGAAAAACAACAACAAAACAACAACAAACAAACTTGTTTACCAATCTAGCAGCTTGCTCTTACCTATTTCGTTTGTCATATTGCTATCCATTATCAAATACATAAAGTTTCAACTAAATGCGTACGTTTCACTCCGATATGCGTGCAAGAATAAATTTAAATAAATAAAATACAACTTACTTCTGTTTTGGGGTGCTTCATCAAGATATTTTCCTACGCCGCTAAATTGATCTGAAAATTTAACAACAATTAAACATGAATAACAACATATACATCTGGCTTTATTTTAAAAAACGATAACATTAATATTTAATAGTATATAACCTGTGAATTTGAAGCATATTGATTGGTCGAGAGATTCGCACGCGCGAGTCAGAAAAAAAGTGATAACTACTCCGGGAATTAATATTGACCTTTGCTTTTCTCACGACGTGTTAATTTTTCAGGCGCATTGTAAACAAAAATGGCGTCACGTAGCAAGCAGGCGAGAATGTTAGACATACAGTCAATGTAGACAATTGGACGTTGAAAATATGATTGTATTCATACGCTGTACAGTGCAGTTGGAGTTGAAGATCTGTGTTATTATTTAAGGTATTAGATGTGTAATCAATGTCATGAATAGTTGAGCGTCGGCTTGCGGATCGGGAGGTCGTGGGTTCGAACCCCGGCCGGGTCAGACCAAAGACTTTAAAGTTGGTAGTAATGGCTTCCCTCCTAACGCTCGGGGCTAAGGGGACAGCATTACGCCTGACTCGTCGGTGTCAGTATAATGGACCGGCCGGGTTCAGTCCTTGGGCACCTCATAAGTGCCCCTGTGCTATAATGATAGAAATGTCGCTGCGCAGTATCGGCAAAAATGCCGGCTAATCCAATCCAATCCATGAATAGTTGTGTTGTGTCGGCATTTACCGTTTGATGTTACATGTTCGATCATTTACGTCAACACTCGGACTTCTGAGAATAGAATCACCCGATTTTAGTTTTCCTATTTTATCAAATGAAATCGTGTCATTTTTTCACTCCAAAATGGCGACAAGAAATCGCGGTCAGCGCGCAAAAACTAAAGTTAGCTTGGCTGAAAAAGTTGTTAAAATTTGGAAAATAAACCAGCATAGAATGCTGAATAATGTAATATATCTTTCATCAGGATTCAATCTAATCACTATTACACATCTAATACATTAATAGTACTTCTTCATTTTGGTAACACACTACATAAAATGATCCCCGGACCTGGTAGCGCAATCGGTAGAACGTCGGCTCCATGTACGGGAGGCCCTAGGTTAAATCCCGGGCCGCGACATACCAAAGTCGTTAAAAATGGTAGTGGTATAGCTCCCTTGCTAACGCTCAAGCAAATATAAGGGAAGTTCCACTACTGGTCGGCCCGGTGTCAGGATAATGTGACTGGGTGTGGTATCATGCCAGGTGTTTACGGCATGTTATACACAGTGAAGGCAGCACTATATCTGTTTAAGTGGACACCGTCTCCAGATAACTGAAATACTGTTGGTGGGACGATAAACCCAATAAACAAACAAACATAAAATGATCATATGCTTAGTAGAGGTCAATATTATCAATATTATCAAACCATTAGAATGCTTCAAATTCAAAAGTTATATAACAAGTAAATACTAATGTTGAAGTCGATATGTAGTTTTGCGGACCTGGATAGTGTGATATCCACCTCAAAGTAAGTATTTATAAGTATAATATTCTCCAGATTTCAGTGCCAAGTAAGTGGGCCCATGCATATTGTTTTAGGAAGAAAGCCTTAGAAAATTGTTGACCGAGCAAACTGGAAGAGACTCTCAGGGTGTCAATATATTGTACAATACTTTGATTACCTCTATACTCTTGAGACAATACTTGGATTAACACTATACGTTTCAGACAATACTTGGATTACATCTATACGCGTGAGACAATACTTGGATTACCTCTATATGCCTGAGACAATACTTGGATTACCTCTATTCGCTTAAGACAATACTTGGATAACCTATATACGCTCGAGACAATACTTAGATTACCTCAATACACTTGAGACAATACTTGGATTACCTCTTTATGCTTGCCCGATACTGCGCAGCGACATTTCTGTCATTATAGCACAGGGGCACTTACGCTAATCCCTAATCCGCTTGAGACAATACTTGGATAACCTCTATACTCTTGAGACAATACTTGGATTTCGGCTTATATATTGTATACTATTATACAATTATAAATATTTCCTGTACTATTGCTGGAACATAGCGCAAATTATTTCCAACTGTGTGTCACTCAACCTCACTTTAACGCTTGCCAGAAGCAATATTTTTTTCCGACTGTATGAGATAAATTATATTAATCCATTATACACATGCAACTGTTATAAATTATAATATTATTATGGAAAGATCTCGTGCACAGCCCATCGTATTTTAGAGTGTGCGGCAACTTTACTGCTGTACTCGTGGGGTAAGCAATATTAGGTTTACGGCAATATACACTATATTATTATGCTATTAAAATAATCCTATTACACATACAATTATTATAAAGTATTACCCGTGTTAGAGCCAGGACACAACCCGCAATATTTCCGACAGTGGGTAATCGCCCATTGGTAGTACTGGGGATCCTGACATACGTCATAGGCGTACCGCTTACAGTCTAGTGTGTCCTCACACGTCCCTAGAAAATATAGTAAAATCAAGTTATTTTTGACATACGTCATAGGCGTACCGCTTACAGTCTAATGTGTCCTCACACGTCCCTAGAAAATACGTTGAAATCAAGTTATTTTTGACATACGTCATAGGCGTACCGCTTACAGTCTAATGTGTCCTCACACGTCCCTAGAAAATACGTTGAAATCAAGTTATTTTTGACATACGTCATAGGCGTACCGCTTACAGTCTAGTGTGTCCTCACACGTCCCTAGAAAATACGTTGAAATCAAGTTATTTTTGACATACGTCATAGGCGTACCGCTTACAGTCTAATGTGTCCTCACACGTCCCTAGAAAATATAGTGAAATCAAGTTATTTTTGACATACGTCATAGGCATACCGCTTACAGTCTAGTGTGTCCTCACACGTCCCTAGAAAATATAGTAAAATCAAGTTATTTTTGATATACGTCAAAGGCGTACCGCTAAGTCTAATGTGTCCGCACGTCCCCAGAAAATATAGTGAAATCAAGTTATTTTTGACATACGTCAAAGGCGTACTGCTTACAGTCTAGTGTGTCCTCACACGTCCCTAGAAAATACGTTGAAATCAAGTTATTTTTGACATACGTCATAGGCATACCGCTTACAGTCTAGTGTGTCCTCACACGTCCCTAGAAAATATAGTAAAATCAAGTTATTTTTGATATACGTCAAAGGCGTACCGCTAAGTCTAATGTGTCCGCACGTCCCCAGAAAATATAGTAAAATCAAGTTATTTTTGACATACGTCAAAGGCGTACTGCTTACAGTCTAGTGTGTCCTCACACGTCCCTAGAAAATACGTTGAAATCAAGTTATTTTTGACATACGTCATAGGCGTACCGCTTACAGTCTAGTGTGTCCTCACACGTCCCTAGAAAATATAGTGAAATCAAGTTATTTTTGACATACGTTATAGGCGTACCGCTTACAGTCTAATGTGTCCTCTCGGTCCCTAGAAAATATAGTGAAATCAAGTTATGTTTTTGACATACGTCATAGGCGTACCGCTTACAGTCTAATGTGTCCTCACACGTCCCTAGAAAATATAGTGAAATCAAGTTATTTTTGACATACGTCATAGGCGTACCGCTTACAGTCTAATGTGTCCTCACACGTCCCTAGAAAATATAGTGAAATCAAGTTATTTTTGACATACGTCATAGGCGTACCGCTTACAGTCTAGTGTGTCCTCACACGTCCCTAGAAAATATAGTGAAATCAAGTTATTTTTGACATACGTTATAGGCGTACCGCTTACAGTCTAATGTGTCCTCTCGGTCCCTAGAAAATATAGTGAAATCAAGTTATGTTTTTGACATACGTCATAGGCGTACCGCTTACAGTCTAATGTGTCCTCACACGTCCCTAGAAAATATAGTGAAATCAAGTTATGTTTTTGACATACGTCATAGGCGTACCGCTTACAGTCTAGTGTGTCCTCACACGTCCCTAGAAAATATAGTGAAATCAAGTTATGTTTTTGGCATACGTCATAGGCATACCGCTAACAGTCTAATGTGTCCTCACACGTCCCTAGAAAATATAGTGAAATCAAGTTATGTTTTTGGCATACGTCATAGGCATACCGCTTACAGTCTAGTGTGTCCTCACACGTCCCTAGAAAATACGTTGAAATCAAGTTATGATTTTGGCATACGCCATAGGCATACCGCTTACAGTCTAGTGTGTCCTCACACGCCCCTAGAAAATACACGAAAATCAGGTTTTGGTCCTACATATATTTACTTAAGGACTTAATGTTGGAAGGTCTTCCAGCTGACCTACGGTGCGCCGGTGGTTCTACCCAGGCATTTTTCTGGGGTCTTCCTTCACCAAAACAGCTGGACGTTGCTATAATGATCATTGATCATAACTGGTAGCTGCGATGTATCTCTAAAAACAAAACAATATATGTATATATAAATATTATCGGGGCATGTAATGACAGTATCAAGTTAGGGTTCCGATATAAGTCAAAGGCGTACCTCCTACAGTCACGATTAATAAAGGACAGTTATGATCCTGAAATTTAGCCTTACGTTATATCCGCACCT
>CM017564.1:45636315-45639053 GCA_007844125.1 Sinonovacula constricta
GCTAAATACAGATTACAAGTTGTGACCTAATTAAAATCAAACTTTGAAAGGAAACACCGACTTTTACACTTGCCATGTCCAATCTAATAATCTTAAGCTTATCGTACAACAAGTCACTGCAGACGGACACCAAAGATATCTTGGTTCCTGACAATGTCTCAAGAACCTTGACGTTCGTATTTAATACACACTCTACGTATATTCGTTCCTAAGCAACCAAGACACTATCACCAATGCCGCGCTCTTTAGCATAAACTTAACGACACCGTGGTCAAATACTTATCAGTGTAAATACGACAATGATAGCCTGGCAACTGTTCCGTTTGTCATTGTTGTGTTTAAACAGGTCAAGGTTAATTTGACAATTATCTAGTAAAGAGAAAAATCAACTAATAATTATGATAATTAAGTCTAGTTTGCTAAAATACTTTGTCTTCGCTAGACAAACGCTGAATGTATGTCAGTCAGTGGTAGCCCATGCTTTCGGACCCTAATAAAGACCGAGGGTATCAAATAGACATGTTTTTCTTTCCTCTGTCTGAATTTGAGAAAACCCACAGCATGTGCGAGGCTAGAGCTCTTTAAATCGGTTTAAGCGATTCAGTCGGTTCCTATGGCTGAATTTCCGTTCCGAAGCGTATATGTGGATTGTGAATATCTCGTCTCTTTTCCTTTTTGGTTACTTTTACATTTTACTAGTAGGTGGTGCTTTCGGCGTAGTGGTAGAGTCGCCGATTTGTAACTCCTCTGACTGCTTAGCCTCCCACTGTTTGGGTTCGAGTCCCATCCGGGGCGAAAAAGGTTATGTGGGAAGGTCTTCCAGCTGACTTGCGGTGCGCCGGTTGTTCTACGCAGACATATGTCTGGGTCCTTCCTCCAACAAAAAGCTGCACGTCGCTATATGATCATAATTCGTCGCTGCGATGTATTCCAAAAACAAAACAAAAGATTTTACTAGGAATGTAAATCGAATCCTAAAAGTTATTCGATTATTCGTTATGTGTATTCGAAACATATTCGAATATTCGGAACGAATTTATATCACAGTGGCTCATGACAGGATTAATTTCCATTACGTTTAATGATTTCTTTTCATTGTAATTTTTTTTATCTCTGACTCTGATTGCTAATCTTAATGCAGCAGCGGTTATTGATTTATGATTAAAGCATAGCATTTAATTTTAAAAAGACAATTTCTTCTTTTAAAATTTATAGTGGAGGACGAGAAGCGGTGTTTCTTAACTCGGTCAGCGGATATTTGCAAGAGAATACCGTCAGTGAAGAATGCTAGTACATGTGTGAACAATGTCATTGTTCCTTAACCGCTATTCTTCCTATGAACATTTAAACTCATAAGACAAAACTATACAATAGCCAATTAACTTTAGGATGACCATGAACACCCCCGTATAACTTACGCATTCTTAAATGGTCACCTTAAAGTTGAGTGTCTTTTGTCACGTCTTGTACTTCGTACAATATCAATTACATTTTAGACATGTTGCGTAAATAATGACTCAGTTTCATTATCATTTGACTTGTTTAATTAAAAGAGCTACTTAAGCTCCTTTTAATGTTACTGTATCGATTTAATAAGACCATATCATAATTTTACTGGATAAAATTGTAAAACAAATACAAAATAGCTCACAATTTTAATATTTTAATAAACGCAAACAATGTATAACCACGAACAGTCACTTGTAGTCTGTAAATTAATCTTATAAATTGCTTTAATATATAAAGGAGGCATTTGAAAAGGAAAAGATCCAAGTGATCGACTAAATGGCAATAAGGCAAAAATACATACTACGTGTTATTTAGAGAAATCGCTCAAGAGTACAGCCAATTAACGGTTTGGTTGATTGGTGGTCGGATTGATGTTAAATTGTGATTGGCTATATATATACATATATATAATATATATGTAGGCCCGGATGGAGAAGTTTTTTTTAAACCGACCCCGAAAGTCTGAAATATGAGGACATAGAAGTTTAGCAACATAACTTTGTTGTTGAAAACTGGTTCGAATTCTTCCAAAAATATGGTTGGTGGGGGTGGGGGTGGGGGTGGGGGTGGGGGTGGGGGGCAGATGCACCACCTCCATCACGCCCCACCCCCACTGGACACACCCATGGCCATGGACTTCAGAAGACGCATATGCAAGCACGAGAATGAGAAGACTTCAGACAATAACGTCCAATAAACTAAATTTAAACTTGACAAACTGTCCTGTGGAGAGCTAAAATGTACCTCCAGGAAAAGGATTACACGTATAAAATATGGTGATAAAGCGAGAACGTGGCAGTAAAGCACTGTATTGTATGTCAGGGCTTCATTACCGCAGACGCAGACCGAGGTCCGTGTCAGGGTGGCAGATGGAGGTCCTTGGGACGCATTTTGTCATCATCTTTACACAGACCACTACGCGCTATATAAGTCAGTTCCTGTCATCTCTGAGTTGACTCTCTACCGAGTTTTAGTTTACTGTAATTCATTGACCAACTTTCTGACTAGATTGCAATGTATACGTAAACAGGTATGTTTGAAAGTGGCTGGCTATGTTTTTAAAGCCTTCGAACAAAGGAAACATTACTTCAGCATTCTTTAACAATCTTGTTATGTTCTAAGTTGTAGACATGTACATGTATTTGACTTTTTGTACTACACTAGGGATATTATCACTATGTTTTTCTGCTTCTTCTTCTTCTTCTTCTTCTTCTTCTTTTTCTTCTTCT
>CM017564.1:45645976-45663476 GCA_007844125.1 Sinonovacula constricta
TGCATCACTTACTTCCCTTCTAGTTAGAACGTAAAAAACAGTTGGATTACATTTGTAGCTTCGTTTTCCAATCGATCGTCGTTTGCATTTATTGGAAAGAAAGTAATAGTAACAAAAAACTATATGCGCAATTTTTCAGCAAACAGCCATTGCAATATCGTCGGTTATTATGCTTAACAGATATGCATTAATATTACCTGAATTTAGATATCTGTTGGGTGTTCGAGAATTGTACACACTTTTGATGTAGATTTTTGTATGGAAGTTATAACTAAAACTCGTCTCATAAAAAATACCAAAATTTACAGTAGAACCTTCATTAAATGGTATGACAAACAAAACAGTACTGAAGTACTGAGGTTTAATATATTGTGCAATTCTAGAATCTACCGATTTCGTATTACTTTTCAATTTGGTTATTAATTGTGTTCTTTTATAGAACTTTAAAATATAGTGTAACATACAAGCGTACAATGCTAGTTGCAAGTTTTTTTATGGTTGCTTTAAGTGATGGTAAAATGTAATTAATGGTAACAAAATTAAGGTCTTTTCAGAAATAAAACTATTTCCAGCTGCCCTTTTTTCTGCAAAATGACTTGGAACGCAACGATGCGAATGCTTTTAAACCATTAAATGCGGCGAGCACCCACACACATGAAGCAAAATATAACTCGAGCAGGATTCAAACACGCTACCCTGCAAATCAAATTGGTAAAGTAACCCACTAAGCTAAGGCCAGTTCTTAAAATCCTATTAGTTGAATTTTTTTTAACGGACACGAGTATTCATTGAGCTTCTTACTATTGACGTAAGGTAAAACTTCAAAACTGAAATAAAATAATTATCATAAAATAATATTAGATTACTCATAAGGCGTGTGTTACTCGTTCTACCCAGCCGGCGCTGACAAAGTCACAGTTCCACCCAACCATCCGGATAAAGGTAACACGAGCAGGATTCAAACACGCAACCCTGCAAACTAATGCCATCGGTAAACTAACCAAGTATGCTAAGGCCAGTCCTTAAAATTATACCCGTTAAAATTTATTTAAACGGCTTTCCCGAGTATTCATTGAGAAGCTTACTATTGATGTAAATACTTAATTGAATTGATGAATACTGAAATAATTATTTTATAATAAAATAATTTTAGGTTACCCATAAGGCGTGTGTTACTCGCTCTAACCAGCAGACGCTGACAACTTCACAGTTCCACAGAACCATCCGGATGGTGGCGTACCTTATTTGTATTGCTAAGTTAAGATGTTCATCATTAAACAGATTGAAAGCAGAAAGCTTAAAATGTACATAAGTCATCCGGGAACAGCTTTTTCATCGAGAATCCAAGTCAATCTAGAAGTAGAAGAAGAAGAAGAAGAAGAAGAAGAAGAAGAAGAAGAAGAAGAAGAAAAGAAGAAGAAGACGGTTATCGTTTTTCTTAAGTAGTGAGCGACTTCAGAATTAAGGAACGTGACTTCACTTGCTTAGTTGTTTTTATGTGCATTCTGCAGTCAGGGACCAACATCCTACCCTCAAGAGATGGCCACTCATGAATTTGAATATAGTTCCTTAAAATTACGCAAAATGGAAATTACTAAATGCGCAGTTCGAAGATGTACAAGTTTCTTGAGCTAAAGGAAGCTAAACATAGTTGAAAAGCATCGCAACGCCTTTGATACTTCGAACAACACAGTCTCCTTGGATACAGAATCTTTACTCAAATGTGGTATCCGACAGTTTCTGTCAGCTGTCTTTTTTTCCTCAAACAACCAAATAAATTATTGTTACCGTAAATGATCCAGTAAAATGCTGTTGTTTATTGATGTCCTACATGTACTTCTATGAGAAAGGTAAACTTCAATAATTATTATAAATACAGTAAAACCTCCCTAAAGGAACAACCTGCTACGCGGGACAATTTTTTCAAGTACCGTTTCTTTCCTTCTTTATTTTAATGTCCCACAACCTCGGAAAGCTTCAGTGTCATGCGACCAGGCCTTTTTACTTACTATTTATTGTGCCTCGGCAAAGTTTTGCTTTGTAACACAAAATCAAAAACTGCAACCTTGATCAATGTGAAGTACCTTTAAGTAAGAATTCATTAACGACGTTGTGACTAGTATGTATTATACCAACATTATTGGATTTTGTTGAACTTGTGTGGATACTTAACAATGAAAACAAAGACTTGCCTGCTTATATTTGATTCTTCGTTATTTTATTTTAAGATATGTTAAAAATAAAACAAACGCAAACATGTCATAGTTGTCGAAATTGGTTTCCGGTCCGGGCTGTGTGTGCTGGGATTACCTGTTGAAAAACAAAAATCCTCATTATTATAGAATTAATATATCAATTTTAATTTTTATTTTAAACATTTTTTCCCCATAGAAAGCAGGCTAGACCCATTACACCCCCACTTCCTTCTCCAAACCAATTAACATCCCACTATGATCACAGTGTGCAACCCGATAAGGCCACACATACACACACACACATGCAAACACACACACACACACACACACAAAGACACGCACACACACACCTACACACGCACACACACACGCACGCACACACACATGCACAAAAACACAGCCCAAACTCTTACTGGAGAAGGTTGTTCAACTGTCTAAGAAGGGTCTTGAGGTCGGAGGTCCTCTTGCTGCTGGTCATCTTGGCCTCTTCTTCCTCCATCTCCTGTTCAGCCTTTGCCTCTGCGTCGTCAAACATCCTTTGGCAGATCTCGAAGGCTACAGCTGCCTCTTGGACGTAGTGAGACTCGTCTAGGGAAAAAATAACGCGCATTGATTCATTATAGTGCCATTATCATCCTCATCACCATAATCACCATCATCATCATCATCATCATCATCATCATCATCATCACCGTCGTCGTCGTCGTCATCATCATCGTCAGCATCGTCATCACCATAATCTTCATCATCATCATCATTATCACCCTTATCCTCATCATCATCATCATCGTCATCATCGTTAAAATAATAATAATAATAATAATCATCATCATCACCATCATCATCACCCTCTCCTCCTCCTCCTCCTCTTCCTCCTCCTCCTCCTCCTCCTCATCATCATCATCATCATCATCATCATCATCATCATCATCACCATCATCATCACTACCAACTACGGACTTATCATCATCAATAGCAGTTAAAGTTGTTCTTTTACTGTCTTTCTGTTCAGCGAGTTTATCACATACATGTTCATATTGCTTCTGTCTTTTACAGAATCACGAAGATAATCAAGCAAATATTCCGAATTAAAGATCTGGTGTAAGATGCTGAGAACAAAAACTCTCTTACATGTTCTGCGAAAAAAAGAATTTGTGATGTTTTTAAGGCAGAGATAATAAAAACCGTCGCAACTGTAATTGGCTATAAAAAAAGGAAACATTTGATCAACAACCTAATATATCTCTGCCATGCACACGTGTGCACATACGCCATAAACAGGACACTGATTGGCCTGATAGTGACGCAATCATTTAAAGACATGTATATGTAGTTAGGTTGAACGTGTGGCTCCAAATAAACATGCCAATCTCCAATAAGAGTTGTCGTTCGTACTTCATTATAACACCTCTGGTAAGGACTCAATAACAAGAATCTTGTCAAAACGAACAAACGATATTTAACCCGCACTGAGTTTGGTTTTAAGATAACCATAAGATATTAAATTATCATAGGGCTGGGAAAATGTAATAATTTTTATTGGAACTATTTTTATGAATAATTATTGCCCCCTCTTTCAAAATCTATATATGGAGTTTTCTGCTAAAATAGATATCGACGTCTCAGCGAATGACCCGGATGTTTATATAATGTGATCTTAATAGTAAGTAATCACGTGTTTTTTACATAGTTTTTGTGCAGGGTGTCACGGATAGGAAATGCATGTTTTTAATGACGATTGGAGTGTTGGGTCTCAAATTTCATTTAGATGTAGAATTTGTGGGATCTTTTTATGAAACAATAATCTGTTTGGAAGTTTGAGAGTAAAAAATGAAACGGGGGAATCCAAACTTTCGTACACCACCTTTAAAAGTCTTGACGTGGCATGTAACGTGGGCATTTGGTCAGTACCTACCTCCAACCAAGTTCTCAAGGGCATCCTTCGCAGCAAACACACCGACACCTACAAAGGAAAAATAAATCATGAATTGAAAACATACAGTTTTACTGATATTGACGTTATGTGTTGTCAATGTAGAATATCGATCGATGTTTTCAGCCAGCTTGTACTATGGAATTTTCCACGCATGATGTAATCAGTTGAGAAGGGTAGGGCGACATAACCGAATAAATACGGTAACAAGAAATGCATCGACGCAAAGCATCAAAGGCCGTCCGATTTATGTATTAAACTTTACAATATGGATTTGCCGGCATTTTTGCCGATACCGTGCAGCGACATTTCTATCATTTTAGTACAGGGGCACTTATGAGGTGCCCAGGGACTGAACCCGACCGGTCCATTATACTGACGCCGACGAGTCAGGCGTAATGCTGTCCCCTTAGCCCCGAGCGTTAGGAGGGAAGCCACTACTACCAACTTTAAAGTCTTTGGTTTAACCCGGCCGGGGTTTGAACCCGCGACCTCCCGATCCGCAAGCCGACTCTCTACCAATTAAGCTATTGCGGCAGGTGAACAGTACAATACGTTATCTGATGAAAGCCAACGCTGGACATCCGACGAGTACTTTGACATAAAGTGAGCTGACAATAAGAACTAACAGCGTTCGTTTATCGCCGCAATACTGACATATATTGACTGGAAATGGCGTCTACGAATTGAGCTTGCTTATAATACCGTAGTCAAGTGGTTTACATGCATAAAATCACTTTTCTGTTTAAAAGCAATGTTATATTATAAGTATAGCAATTTCATTACTCAAACTATAAAAAAAGTCCGATATTTTGCGATCAACCCGGAAGTCGTAGCCAAGTTTATTATAGATTATAAATTTGAAATATTTTATTCCTTTCGATAATAATATAATATATTTATAGGTTATTATACATTTTACTGTACAATACGGGAATATATTTGGACGAGTACACAGCTTGAAAAGTCATATTGGACGAGCCGAGGCGAGTCCAATATGACTTTACAAGCTGTGTACGAGTCCAAATATATTCCCGTATTGTACAGTAAAAAGTATAATAACCTTTTTATTATATATCTTTCGTTTACTTTGAAATATAAATCATCATACATCGTCGATAAAATCAGAAATTTCTTCATCTGTCAACATTTTGACTTCTGTCAAAACAAAACAACGTTCCTCGTCAGCTAGACGCTTTACAAGCAGTTTTAAACATATACTAACAAGCGTCTTTATGCACGCATGGTTTCCGGTCTTTAATTCGTTAGAGATTGAAATCGGAAACCAGACTAGCATAGTTTAGTGCACATGTACCCAACCGTCCAATATTCAATTAATATATATTTTTTGGATCCAAAACGGGAATATATTGGACGGTCTCGTGGTACAAATGCAGATTGTCGATTGGTTACATTTATTAGATATATAATACATTTTTATATAATAAAATATAAAAAAAAATAGTAATGAAATGAAATTTGGTCATTCAATCAAATCATTTAAGGTTAAATTTTTGCATTGTCCATTTGATTATGCCCTTTTTAAGACCGCATTGTTTATCGGAGAACCGTTTGTTGACACTTGACTTAAATTACTGTTTGACAAATGGAATCGCGTAAAGACAAACTTACACTGGAAAAGATGCAGAGATGGGGCCAAGTGCTCTGCAGCCATCATGAAATCCTCCTTGTTCTGAAAGAAAAATATTTATCATTTAGGAATATCTTGGTATTAGCACACTGACATTCCTGTTTGCGAAGAGAATTGGGCACTTACGACTTACGTACGTATTTTCTAAACAAGCATGTATTCTGTTTAAAATGCTTAAGAATTGCAATTAAAAATCATTGAAATTGTTGTTTATATATAAATCTCTGATTTCAATTGAGCAATAAATTAAAAATAGGAAATTATTTTAGTTGTTATTATTATCGGCATTATGACTTTTAAATGACTTGAAGCGTGAATGGAAACGAGGATTACACACGTAAAATACGTACATATGAAGACAATGACAGCGCAGTAAAAAATCGTACATATGCCGGAACAGATTTAGACGTTAAAAGTGAAAAGAATAATACAATAGTAGTAGTAGTAGAAGTAGTAGTAGTAGTACTAGTAGTAGTAGTAGTAGTAGTAGTAGTAGTAGTAGCAGTAGTAGTAGTAGTAGTAGTAGCAGCAGCAGTAGTAGTAGTAGTAGTAGTAGTAGTAGTAGTAAGAGTAGTAGTAGTAGTAGTAGTAGCAGAAGCAGCAGCAGCAGCAGCAGCAGTAGTAGTAGTAGTAGTAGTAGTAGTAGTAGCAGAAGCAGCAGCAGCAGCAGCAGCAGCAGCAGCAGCAGTAGTAGTAGTAGTAGTAGTAGTTGTAGTAGTAGTAATAGTAGTAGTAGTAGTAGTAGAAGCAGCAGCAGCAGCAGTAGAAGTAGTAATTTAAAATAAACTCTGAAATATGTTAATAGATATTGTTAATGTAAAATATTAATAATATGATTATATACGAGTATGCATTGTACAACGATATGTCTTACTGCAATAAGCTTGATCAGGTGGGGACAAACTTCAGCAAGCACACCTTGGAACTCCTCGGGGACTGCAACTACAAATAGATCCATTTGACACCAAAATAATAAAGGCATTTAACCACATTTAGTCAATTTTATATTATATTAATGGTGCTTAAAACAAAAGTTTGAAACAATTGTTTCCCCTTCTGCAATCAAATAAACAATTGTTACATGAATAGGTTTCGCTAAAGTATGTCATTTGGTGCCCTTTATCCATGTCAAAAGTAAAACATAAGATCTCACTCGTCGTAGCACATAATACTTTCCGGCCCGAACAACCAATTAATATTTAGATCTCGTTTCATCATCATTCGGGTATATCGCCTTTAACGTGGATTTTTTATTTTACACAAAATCCCCATCGTGCTTATTTATAGATTATGAGTTAATTGACATTTATTACATGATTTGTTTCGTCTGTTAATTTAGGTACATTTTATGTTATATACAGCATTTACATAAACATGAAAGTGAATAAATGCAGATATAATACCGCAATTTCTTAGAAGAGGGTTACGATGTTTTTATATGGATTAAAAAGCCAATATGTCTGGTACCATTTTTAAATAGTATATGGAAGGAAACTTACTTGGGCCATCAGTCAGGGTCTGTCCGGTCTCCTCGGCGACAAAGGAATAGAACAACTCACACTTGCCCATCAACTGTGTCACTGAAATGGTCAATACAAAACTTTGATATTACTTCCGATAAGTTACATAACAAGGTCAATGAAATATATTTACGTTCCGCGTCTTGTTTCTTAGCATTTATTTTATTTAAAATTATCTTATTAACCTGTGTTGATTGAAGCCGTGCCTAAGCCGCGTATTTTAAAAGAAAATATTTCTAACGTATAAGCGTACTTAAACACTCGAAGCATGTTATTATGGTGACATGTTCAGTTATGTTTGTTTTCATTTCCTAAATAAACAAAAAACCTCCCGATTTATAGCAATATTTTATGTCAACGATGTGGATGAAATAGAAAGACTCGAACAACACGTTTCTTCTGTAGGCACTATGGTGATCTGTATTTTTCTATCAGCACCACAAATATATCAGTCATTGCAGGAATCGATTAAACTTTTTTTTTCCCTCAAAGTAATAAGTAATCTTATGTATATGGCAAATTTGCAATGAACAATATAATCTCGAAATACGTTTCTATACAAATGTATTTGATATGTCATTGTAGAAAGGCCTCAACACTTAAAATCAACGCCTTTAAAAAATAAAAACCCAAAATCATACTTCCTAATAATAGTGATTTTTAAATAAATGTCAAAGAAGTTTAAGAATAACATTACATAGATACCTTTTCCTTTTTTAACCTGTGCGTACTTATTACTTAGTGCCAACATTTACCGGATCTTCGCTAGTTATATAAGTTGTGATGTTGTTTTTTTCAATTAATGCTATACATGATAATAAATTTCCTTCATTTAGCAGAAACTTTTTTAACGTTTATTATTTGTGCAAATGAAAGGCTTTCATAAAAAGTGTGTTTTAAATAATTTTTATTCGTTTTAAATACATTTTAGGCTTAAATACTGTTCTTATCTGCAGGACTGGGCACATGTTATAGTAAACATACCTACATGGAAGGTATTTTTCGGGTGATCGTGGTGGGGGCGGACATCACACATACGCGCGCGTGCACACACACACACACACACACCACACACACACACACACACACACACACACACACCACACACACACCACACACACACACACCACAACACCACTCACGCACCACACACACCACACACACACACACACTCACACACACACACTCACACACACACACACACACACACACCACACACACACACACACACACACACTCACACACACACACACACCCACCACACACACACCCACACCCACACTCACACACACACACACACACCCACACACTCACACACACCCCACAACACACCGCACACACACCAACACACACACACACACACTCACACACACACCACACACACACACACACACACTCACACACACACACCACACACCCACACACACACACACACACCACACACCACACACACACACCCACACACTCACACACCCACACACACACACACTCACACACACACACTCACACACCCACCACACCACACACACACACACACCACACACACACACACCACTCACATGGCCGCTAGATCCGCCCATGAATATAAAGTTAAGAAACCAAGAATTTACACCACAGAGCAAATTTTATCACTTTCCGAAGAACAATGAATGTATAGTAATGCTTATGTAAGCAATTATTAGCTAAATGGTTGATTTACTGTTTTACAAAACGATACTTACATTCCAGAGCCATGGAGAGGGCTGCTGGGGACGGTTCTGAAACAGTAAGATAATACAGGCCAGATATTATTGAAGTATTAGCTGTCCATCGGGAACACAAGCAGCAATTGCCCATGTGCAGCAACCTCACAGTACGCAAATAAAACTGTGTCCAGATAGTATTTTTCTAGCATTCTTGTTTTCTTTCTTTGTCAATATCTAATTGTTTATTTTCAAAGTTATTTTGAAAGGTACAGACACAATATATATATAATAGAACACCTAATACCGAATTAGGGCCCGTAGTTTATCAGGTTTAGAAAGTTACGTTTTCGTCAACAATGTACCAAAGATTCTTGAAAGGAAATATCACGGGAAAACCTTTCCGAAGGAAATGTGAAAAACGTATAAACATGGAACATAAAATCACCAAAAAAGAAGCATATGGCGGACATGTAACCGAACCACACAGTGGCCAAATTTAAAAAAAAAAAAAAAAAAAAGCGGCACTTTAAAGGCGGTATCCAACAGTTTGGATCAAATTGTTTTCTCAAGTAACCAAATCAGTCATTGTTATCCGAAAATGTCCTGCAAAATTCATTGATGCCCTAGAAATTTCGGAACAGCCAATCATATACCCACACATAATTGCGGGGATAGCTATTTTTAAACTAAGAAAAACCCCCTGACAACTTACTTTTGAGAACGTGTCGTCATCAGTGTAGTCTTCTCTGACGTCGATATCTATTTTTAGCAAAGATCACTATCATGCGTATTCATAGATTTGGGCAGAATGGATATTTAGAGTGCTTATTTACAAGCTTACAGTATAGGTTGTGTTAAAAATCGTCTTTACTAACACTTAAGTATGAGTTTATGCGGAAATTATGCCTAAATTTCCCCAAACAGTGGAAAAATATTGTTACACGCATTTGATTTAGGCTAACTGTCGGATACCACCTTTGAGTACACACCATTGTCATTGATGAAATCTACCACAGTAAAAGCAAAAATTAACTACGGGTTCTAAAAAATTAAAGACAGTCATTTATAAACCATGAATTTATCGGAGAATAATAAATTCCATTGTACAAAATACAGTACCCTAAAGAGAAGAAAATTCCTAAATCAAACTCACTGGTCATTAAAAGACCTTTAAACGACAATATAACAAATTTAAAAGAAAGCCTCACTTATTATCATTCCAAAGGGAAAACCATCCGTTTGACAATAATAAGAATATATGACAAAGTCCTATGAGTATTGCAACAAATACCAAACTCCGAAAAGGCACAGAACAAAGGTATTTCACATGCAAGCCAAGCGAAAAGTAAGAACACATTTGTGATGAGTCATTTAAGGAAAAGAGCAAACCCGACAGTTACCGCCTTGGAACGGTCAGTCGGCAATATGGGCCGACTGGGGTGCTTAAACCGGTTTTACAGAGCTCTAACCTCGAACTTCCTGACGAGTTTCTCAAATGCAAGCAACGAAAAAAAAAAGATCTATTTAAAAAAAAAGGAAGATTTTGTTCCTTTGAGGTACATTGTTGAAATGTCTCCCTTGTTAGTTAATATCCGAGGTATTCCAAAGATCAGGTGCATCCTTTTAGGTGGAAGTGTTGGACTTTACCGCCTGTTCATTGTAGATATCGCAATAACAATCCGTGGAATTGTTTAATTTTGCATAAATATAACCTTATTATCCATTGAAATACATAAAGAAATATGCTATTTGAAAAGAAAATAGAAGTGTATGTTGATGATGGTTAACCTGGGTATCACAAGAAAGGCTAAAATGTCAACAAACAGTCCAAAGAGCACAATCATAAAAGCCGAGTAAAACAAATGAAAGGATCTACTGGCATAAAGGGAGTATTCAGGGGAGACTATTCATTTATGTCTCTCATTACTCGTATATAACCAATTTGTGATGTTTTATTAAACAGGCGTAACAAGTATTATCTCAATAACAAATATAAATCGCCATGAAATTGTCAAGCCTGAATATTGATAAAAATTAAATAATAATTTACACTTACAATGCCAAATCTCAAAATAAACAAAACATGTTTATAATAAAAGTGTTAAGCGTCATGAGTTAAAGAAACAACATAATGCGCAAATTAGCAAAATAAACCTTAACAACTGGTTTCAAATTTGCAAAGCTTCAACATTCATAGAAAATGACCCCCCCCCCCCCAGCCAATTTAAAAAAACACACACAAAACAACAACAACAACAACAACATAATAATAATAATAATAATAATAATAATAATAATAATAATAATAATAATAACGATATACACCTATTTCTCAAAAATATATACAGTTTAAAAAATAACAACCGCAAAAGTAAATGATTCATAAAAGCAGCATTATAATGCTACGGCTTAAATTGTGGGGGGAAAAAATAATCAAGGATGGAGGAGGGTACTCTCAATATCTCAGTATAAAGAATTGTCTTAGAGCAGGAAGAGACAGAAATACGTCAAGTATGATTGCAGAAGAATTTGTAGAATTTGGAAAAAGGAATAAACTACACTGATCCAATGATTTACAGAAGACAGCTAACTGATAGTACCTAACTTGGGTAAGCGACGATTTATTATTCGCTTTTAGACGTTTTCTATATTTTCAAGTTTTGGAAACAACTGTACGCACGTGCGTAAGTGCGCATGTAAAGGCACGCCCCTGTATATGACGCTTATCCAAACAAGGTAACACCTAAAACTGAATGTTCGGTTGTTGTTGTTGTTTTTACTTATCATGCATTAGAGTTTCATTTGAAAAACATATAGGTGTGTATGTTCCGCACATAACGAAAATGTTATAAAAGGTAAAGCATTAAATAAAATGACGTTTTAAGGGGCGGTGTTTTGCTTTTACGTCACTGCCATTTTATATTTATTTGGGTATACGTGCGTAGGTGCATACGCCCAGGCACGCCTCTGCTTGTAAATGATTAAAACAGATGTGAAATTCCAAGCCTTAGAAAATGTGAAGCCTTGAAAGGCATGGATTCGAAATGAAAACTAGCATTTATGTGGTAGAATACGATGAGAAATGATAATTTGAAGAAAAGAAAAGAAAAATAAAAACTTACGTGCACCGCCGGGACCCTGCCTTTTGGGAAGGGCTGCGCTCATCACAACCAAGCATGCTGCCGCGGCGACGAATAGTGCGTTCATGGTAGTTGTTGTCGTTGTTGTCGTCGTAGACAATAAACAAGTTTCGTTGCAGTGGAAAGATCGTGTCTCAGTTGTCCGCTGGAGGCAGTTATATATACCGAGCCGGACAGAGGGTGGGGGTGGTTCGATCCTTCCATTGGATGATCCGGGGGTCAATGTTTAATTCTTAATCTAAACAAGAACTTAAAGGTAGTGGTTGACGCAGTGTTGGTCTTCTATGATTCCGTGTATTACTCTACGTTTGTTTGTTGCTGTTATTGTTGTTTTAAGACACCCAGGTTATATGTATAAACATTGTGCTTATGATTAAGACTCGAACCTGCGCGGTGAGGGGCATTATTGTCAGTGGGGTAAGAAAATGTATATGTTTTCCTTTTTTTGAAATACACTGCAGCGAGATGTTATTATCTTTATAGCAACCTCCAGATTTTGGTGGAGGAAGACCCCAGACAAAAATGGGTAGTACCACCGGCGCACCGCAAGTCAGCTGGAAGACTTTCCCACTTTAAGTTCTTTGAACCGAACGGTACTCGAACCCACGCGGTGAGAGGCTAAGCAGTCAGAGAAGTTACAAATCGATGACTCTACCACTATACCAGTTACATCCATATTCCCCATTGGCCTCCGTCCCTTCGTACATCTAGACAGTTAAGTCTTAAGTTCGGTTTTTCGGTAAAAATTGAATGATGTTTCGTCAAAAAGCATCAAATTTAATAAAGTTATTAATTTTTATAAACCGATTCTTTTTACTGATATTGCAATTTAATATTTTTGAATTAACTGAGCAATAGCAAGTAAGTAAGAATATTTAGCATTGAAATATAAATTCTTGTGAAGTCTTTAAAATGTCTAGGACTTCCCCTTTAAATAGTACGCCTAATTTGCAAGATTTTTTTCTAAAATATTAAAATTATGTCGGGGAGTTTTAAGTACGTTGTATAATTTTCATAGGTAGTTGTCTTATATTCTGACCGCTCAACAGAATGGCTTTGTTTCCACTTCCGTAATCTACTTTACTACTATATATGTTTTAAGGCTTTTTATTTTTCTTCACTGATTCCATTGTTGCGAATATTGCCTGTAATCTATAAATACATACTTGTTTACTGCAACACCAGATAGTACAGTACCAGGTAAATATTTTTACAACCATTTTACGACTTACTGTCGTAGACTTGCCGCACTTATTGTATACATATATCTTATTTGTCAATATTTCTGTCAGAGATAAAAGCGACATTTAAACAGGACAACAAAGCACCGTGGGTAGCTATTTCTTTACGTCATAGCATAATCGAAGACTTATATTGAATAAGAACAAGTCACGAATTTGTTTTAGGTGTTTTATATTTACGTAGACTTTTAGCAATATTTCTTACGTTTTGCTAACGAGCCTTTTATTTGGAAGAGTTCGTATATAAACAGTATTTACGGTTATAGACCATACTGTGTCTATGAAAAAACAACATTCGCTTAGGCTGCTTAAATAAAACTGCGACTGTTTTGTAAAAAGATAATACGATTTATTTCGTTTTGTATTTCAATGGTGGTATTAGAATGCGTCTGCCGTGAATGGTATTTTTCTATGACGTCTCATGATACAAAATCTTGCACCGTAATTGACGAATATCCACCAAATTCTCCTGACCTTCATAAAAAATCTACAGCGTTGCTGTCCAATTAATTGCTATATTAGAGTTACGATTAATTAAATAATTGAACATAAAATTATTTGCTAACAAGTAATAAATTGCATTTTATTTATGTATTATTGTTTTCATATACAATAAACGGCAAGTGCAATATCTCAAACCTAATGCTGATGATGATTGTGATGACGATGTCGACGACGACGACGATGATAATGATAACGATGATAATGATGATGATGATGATGATGATCCCGGGCTGCGACAAAGTCGTTTAAAATGGTGGTGGTGGTATAGCTCCCTCGCTAACGCTCAAGCAAATATAAGGGTAGTTTCACGACTGATTGGCCCGTTGTCAGGATAATGTGACAGGTCGTGGTATCATGCCAGGTGTTCATGGCGTGCTATACACAGTAAAGGCAGCACTACATCTGCTTCAAGTGAACACCGTCTCCAGATAACTGAAATACTGTCGGTGGGACGACTAAAACCAATATATTAACATATCTGCTGTGTCTTTCCGCGTCGATTCGAATCGAGAAATGACAGCTAATAAGATACTCGTACCGACAGTATTGGCGTCGCTGGTTCTTCTATTATGTTTGCCCATTTGATTTTATCGCAGTTACTAAATGTTACTCAACTAGTCGGTCTCTCGGTCGGGCTCTCACTCGGCCTCTCACCGCGTAGGTTTAAGACCCGGTCGGCCTCTGGCCGCGTGGGTTCAAGACCCGATCGGCCCCTTGCCGCGTGAGGTCGTGGCCCGGTCAACCTCTTGCTGCATGGGTTCATGACACGGTCGACCCGTGGCCGCGTGGGTTCAAGACTCGGTCTACCTCTGGCCGCGTGGGTTCTAATTCTAGGATTGGGGAGCTGTCTTTCAACTGATATTTCAAATTGTTATAGATATTGTTATTATTATAGGACCTTTTCATAGTTGCTTATAAAACATTTCGAACCTCTGATATTATATCACGGGTATTAGTATGGCACTTAAGTACTTCTTATTGCACAGGTAAAGTTTACCAACGTAATATAATTCCTCTGACTGCTTAGCCTCTTAACGTGTGGGTTCGGGTCACGTTCGGGGCGAAGGACTTAATGTGAGAAGGTCTTACAGCTGACTTGCGGTGCGCCGGTGGATCTACCCAGACATAAGTCTTAGGTCTTCCTCCACCAAAAACGCTGGACGTTGCTATCCATAAATGGTCGCTGCAATGTATTTTATAAACAAACAAACAAATAAACAACCGTAATACGAGTTAAGATTTATTATATTATAGTTATTAAAAATGGTTTGGAGCAACTCACAGTTTCATAGAACAACAAGATTTGCACTGCGTATGAGTTTAAATTATTTTGCTTCTTTCGAGCCAATCGATGTATGTTTTATAACTGAAGTATGTACATGCCGCATGCGCGGTTAGAAAGACATTATCTCCATAAATCGGCAAAACAGTTGAAAAACGTCACAATGTTTTTGATTCCCCCAACGCTAAGAGAAAGACATCATTTGGAAGGCTGACAGTCAAATGCCATCCTTTTATTTCATCCTGCTATTAAATGTTTTGTTGTATTGTATTATTTATTGTGTTTCAATAAAGTATTCCTTTAAAGAAATGACCAAGTCAGTTTTAATTAGTTATTGTTTATGCTTAAGGTGGGAAGGAGAGTAGGTACAGGCTTAGAGTTTGATGCCGTCTGCCTGTCGGAATGGGTTGAAAGTAAACGCATCGTTGCGTTACAGGTCATTTTACAGAAAAAAAGAACAGCTGGAAATAAAAAACTCCGTGTGTAAACCATAATTGCATTTTACCATCACATATAGTAACAATTAAACACAATTCAATACTAAAGAATATTGTACAGAAGACTCGATAAAACCATAGGATAAAAACATTTGAACACTCAATCTTCCCTAATTTAATATAAATGAAATGATAAGCGCAAGGTTGAAACCGTACAAAGTCATAAAACATACGCAATGTTGCAATTTTAATACATTGTTCCGACCAAAGTGTTAAATAAAACTAAAGCAAATAACAATGCGTAAGACACTTTGGCTCGGTAGAGCGCTGGACTGCCAAACCATCTATTACGAGTTCGAATCCTACAACATCCTAGCAACTTTTTGTGTCTTTTTTTTCTTCCTTTTTCATACTTTCATTTTCTCGATTCTGTGTGTGCATGTGTCTGTGAGCTCAACGCATTTAATATCGTGAAAGCAATCGCACCGTATCGTTCCAAGACCTTATGCAGCAAAGAAAGAACAGTAGAAATATTTTTATTTCAGAGAAAATCTTAATTTTGTTACCATTAATTACATTTTACCATCACTTAAAGCAACCATACAACAACTTAGCCTAGTATGGTACGCTTGTATGTTACACAATACTTTATAGTTCTGTAATAAGAAAACAATTAATAACCAAATGTGAAAAGTAATATGAAATCGGTAGATGCTAGAATTACACAATACATTAAAACTCAGACGAATGTATTAAAATCAACATAATCACAGTTAATGCCATTACATCTCTATGAAAAAAAAAAAAACACCTACATGTTGGCATAAACATTATTAAAAAAATGAATGTATATGGTACAAAAAACTTGACAAAACCACAGCTTTTGGCCACCCGATCATTCCGACTTTACTACAAATAAACTGATAAGCGCACGGTTGAAACCTTTCAAAGTCTAAAAGCATACGTAATGCTGAAATTTTAATACACTGTTCCGCTTGAAATGGTAAAAAAGAACTAAAGTATACAGACTTCACAAGACACGGTGGCTTAGTCGGTACAGCTCAGGACTGCCAAACAAGATGTCCAAGGTTCGAATCCTAGAATTTTTGTTTTTGTTTCTTTTTTAAGTTCTATGTTTTTCATTTTGTCAAATTTGCATTTCCTCTTTTCATCGAGGAATTAGGTTTAAAAAATTATTTAAAGACCAGAGTTCAAACTGCTTTGTGAACGGTAAAATAACGGTGTTATGGTTTTAGGTATTGGTCCTATTATCTTTAAAATTATAACATTAGGTTATGGCTCCAGGTACGGGAGGCCCCGGGTTCGATCCCGGGCCGCGACATACCAAAGTCGTTAAAAATGGTAGTGGTATAGCTCCCTTGCTAACGCTCAAGCAAATATAAGGGTAGTTCCACGACTGGTTGGCCCGGTGTCAGGATAATGTGACTGGGTGTGGTATCATGCCATGTGTTCATGGCATGCTATACACAGTGAAGGCAGCACTATATCTGCTTCAAGTGGACACCGTCTCCAGATAACTGAAATACTGTTGGTGGGACGATAAACCCAATAAACAAATAAACAAACATTAGGTTATAGTTGGTTAATTCTATTTTTCAGGCTTTTGCCTTAGCAACAACTACAAGCTAGCAGTCGTCTTTAGTGTCTGTACGATATTACAAGGCGAAATTCTGGAATCTAGCGTCGTCCATAGTCCTCTCATTATTGTGTAAATGTGCCACAGAATATCGTGTTCTATGTACTTTTTACTTTAATTTTTATTTCCACCATGTTTAATGAAGATTACACAGTTAGTATTTAACAACATTGGTTGAAAGTTTATTCAGAATCTTCTAGAAGGTCGTATGACGCATGCCATAACAATGCAAACAGTACAAAACATGACGGATGT
>CM017564.1:45668476-45673476 GCA_007844125.1 Sinonovacula constricta
GATGATGATGATGATGATGATGATGATGATGATGATGATGATGATGATGATGATTGATGATGATAATGATGATGATGATGATGATGATGATGATGATGATGATGATGGTGGTGGTGGTGGTGGTGGTGGTGGTGGTGGTGATGATGATGATGATGATGATGATGATGATGATGATGATGATGATGATGATGATGATGATGATGATAATGTTTTGAAATCCATACACGTAAATATTTACATTAATATTTTCGACCCAAAGTCAATAAATAAACAAAATCAGAATTCCGATTTTAAATCAATATGAAAAATGACTTCAGACGATCGTGAACATAAGGAAATACAAGTCGCTTGCCTCTAGCCGTTATAAAAGATGACGAAGTAGTGTAGAATCTATACATATATTATATACCATGTCGTTGATCTATCATCACACGAACACACAAATTCATCATGTATATTTAGTGGACTAAGCAGTAATCTACGTATACAAACGGTATAACCAGAGATGTAAGTCTTTACATCCGTCTGGCTTTCCAAACGAACGATTATTTCTAAGAGGCTTTCAGAAACAACAAAATAAAGCAAAATGTAAATAACTAACACGAACATATATTAGTTATCTCACTAGCGGATCCAGGGGGGCGGGCGCACCCGGCGCACGCCCCCCCCCCCCCCCCCCCTAAAATTCCCGGAGCTTACATGTTCTTTGGTATGGAAACAATAAAATATACTATATTTTCCTATTTTTTCTTCGCTCGCTTCGCTCGCGTATCTTTATACAACATTGCCTTTTGAGATGTACTCGTACACAACACAGAGTGCACGCAATTTAAACGTTCCCGCCTTCCCTTACTGTAATAATTCGGCACTATATAACATGATCATGGAAATATCCTAGGCGCATGCTACTGATAGATCCATTGTGCGAATAGATACACATAGATAGCTATGCACTTAGAATATGTTGAATAGTAAAAGTATCTGGGTTCACAATTATACATGTATCTTCCCTCGTTTTTCCCGCTTAACGAAAATATACAAATTATATAAGCCACTTAGTCGTCCTAATAGAAACCTCGTTATTAGATATTAGAACTATAGGTAACGTATGCCCCTGGATCTGCTAGTGCAACCTTTAGAGTGATTAAAAGTTACGCCCCCCCTAACCCAAAATCCTGGATCCGCCCCTGTATCTATATTTAGCAACGATATTGTATTATTGTTCGTTACATTTATACTATCCTCACTTATGGCAGTTCGTTAGAGTAAAAAAAAGCACAGTCTAAGTGGCCACGAATATTTGTGTTTAGTTTGGTAAATACAACCGATAAACATGTGTTACAGCAAGTATACAGCCAAGTTAGAACTCAAATCTATGGTTTATCCGCCAAAAAAGACTAGACTTATTGGCGCCACTCTTCATAGCGGTGCCTCTTATGGAGAGCGTTTTTTATGAGGACGATAGTGTAGCAAGTAATTACAGGAAGTCGCGTCTGTTCTGTGAGAATTTGTGTTGTTGTTGTTGCTATTGTAATTGTTTATGTTGTTTTTTGTTGGGTCTTTTGTTGTTGTTTTTTTATAAAAGAACTGAGACCTCTGCATTTAGCTTGCAACATCTAAGTATAGCTGGCAATTATACAAAGCGGAAGACAGCAGTGATAGGAATTTGCCGAGGTATTGCTTTACGAAAGCAAACCGGTATGCCGACATTCATAATGCAGCTTGCAGTTACAAAACGATGTAGCAGACAAGAAGGAAGGAAGCGTAGTAGCAGAAAGGTACCCAGACTTCGGTATACCTTTTGCCATTTTATGATACTAAACTTCCCTTCAAGGCCATGGTTATTGCTGACGACGCTAGATTCCAACATTGTGCCTTGTAATATCGTACAGACACTAAATGTGACAGCTAGCTTGTAGTTGTCGCTAAGGCAAACGTCTGGAAAATAGAGTTAAACACCTATAACCTACAAGAAACAACGGTTAAGTCAAGCTATCCGGCAATTATTCTTCAGGTCAAACTATGAATGCACGATATTTATTTATATAATTGAATAGTATACATGACGATATTATCATACTACATCACTATTCGTTGATTTTGCTATGCTTACTTTCTACTGCTTGGTATTTTAAGCTATATGTTATCTTAAAATTACTCTTCTTGGCATCTAAAGCTAAATACTAGACCTGTTAATATTCTGTTATAAAATCGCCATAACTATGCATCCTAAAATAATTCATTGTACTGAATATTCGTTACATATGTATCACATGGCATTATCTTGAGTAAATATTGTTTAAACTAATGCATGTGATCTATTTCACTTTACCTGAAACGTAATGTCTAGAGTGCAATGTACAAGACAGGGGAGAAACCGTCTTGAAAATAGTGTTTACCGCTTATTGCGGCACTCTGGATGACTTACATCAATGCTCTTTCTTGATATTTTGTTTCTAAATTTCAGCAGACCTCAGTAGTTGTCAAAATGTTTGCCTGAGGTGAAAATGTCAAGTGATTCGGGGCAAATATAGTGGTTTTCATACTGATATTGTACAACTGTAACCATATTACTCCCACTCCCCATTCCTAAATTAAAATATTATTTTAATATTTCATATATGTATTTGTTTTTTAAATGTGTCGCGTTACGATGAATGTCGTGATACGACAGACACGATACGCAATTTTGAATCACGATATTTTATATTCCCTGTTTTCGTATGCAAAGGGACTTTACTCTAACTATTGAAAATTATACAATTACCTCCCTTGTGGGAAGACTGATTTTGGAGGAGAACAAAACCCCTTCCTAGAAACGGATTTTAACCATTGAAGTCGACTGTCTCCAGTTGCTGGTATGCAGTGGAATTTGAATTGTACGAGACACGGACAATCCTTGCCGTTTAAATCTTTGTTACGCTGGCAGGGTGAATTTTCCCAGTCGTAAAGTTTTTTCTGATTATTGCAGTTAACCACAACACACTGCCTTCCACCACCACGTTTATATGGCATAATTGTCCGATTGTTTTACTGATTTGAAGAGAAAATCGCCTATTTACTTGTTTTCACTTCCGTAATGGCGGTCAAGGAGAATGAAGAGTATTTTTCAGGGGAGATAATGAACTAAAAAACAAAATCGTCTATAGAAAATGATGAAAACTAAAAGATTTTTTCAAAAGGGAGATAACAAAAAATGTTCATTTCGAAAATGGGAATACATTTGTACATCTTGTATAAACTGGTATCTAAATATCATTCAGAATATAAGTTATTCTTTTCCATGCTAAGATAGACAACAATTAAGCAAATAAAAAAAAACAAGGACCTAAGAAAAATATTGATTTAGTTGTTGTTGTTTTTATGGGAGTTGAACATCAGGGAACTTTTAACAAAATTAAGACAACGACTGATATCAGTGGCTTTGGGGATTTTCACGAAAAATCATCCATTTGACTTCGAAAACCTCGTTATAAAATAATCAAATAGTTGATATTTATTATTTCATACACAAAATAATGAAGTAACATTGTGTGAATTGTTTGTTACAATCGCTGAATTAAGGTTAGCACTTTAATGTGATATTGTGTTCTAATTGAAAAACATATTGTGTAATAATTTGAGGGGCCGAAATATACCTTTTCACATTGGTAATATGACCATATATCGGTAATCAATTGGACCAATAAATCACTAAACAGGAAATGTTCAGTAAAGAAAATCTGATTTCACAAAATTAAAAAAAGGTCGTGTGATTATGGGGAAGGGCAGAAATTGATTCAATCGATATTGATGTATCGTCGATATTTTGACTGATTGGTTAGGAATTCACATTTCAGAATGACGATACTTTTGGTTTGAAAAAAATGGCCGAGTAAAGAAAACATAATTTAGTTGTGCATCTGATTTTGTGGCCGGAAACGACATAGATGTCGAAATAGGTTCAGTTTAAAACTCGGACAATTTACTGCATGGCTGACAATCAAGTGGATCAACGAATAATTGTTGAAAACTGTCACACGCGATGCATGAATCTTTGAGTGGCATTATTTTGACTTGAACAGAAACATGGGGTGGACAAGATGATGACCGCTGCATGTAATAATGCAATGTGAATAAACACATATCTTGAAGTGACTGTACAACCTTTCCTTAACCGGACCTGATAGCGAGATCGGTAGAGCATCGGCTCCATGTACAGGAGGCCCCGAGTTCGATTCCAGGCCGCGGCAAAGGCAAACCAAAGCTCCCTTGGTTATGATAAAGAAGATATATAAGGGTAATTCCACGACTGGTTGGCCCGGTGTCAGGATAATGTGACTAGGTGCGGTAGCATGCTAGGTCTGCACGGGATGCTTGCTATACACAATGAAACAAAGAAACAAAGACATTTGCTACAAGCGGACACCGTCCCTAGATAAATGAAATACTTTATTGTTTGTTTATTGGATTTATCGTCCCACCAACAGTATTTCAGTTATCTGTAGACGGTGTCCACTTGAAGCAGATATAGTGCTGCCTTCACTGTGTATAGCATGCCGTGAACACCTGGCATGATACCACACCCAGTCACATTATCCTGACATCAGCCCAACCAGTCGTGGAACTACCCTTATATTTGCTTGAGCGTTAGCAAGGGAGCTATACCACGACCATTTTTAACGACTTTGGTATGTCGCGGTCCGGGATCGAACCCGGGGCCTCCCGTACCTGGAGCCGACGCTCTATCGATTGCGCTACCATGAAATACTATAGTTGGGACGATAAACCCAACAAACAAATAATAATCTCGGTGAGTTTTCATGCATATTCATACCATGACAGAGACATTCTTAAGTCTTTAAAAGTTCTTCAACTAGGAGTATCGCAACAATCAATCGCTGATTTGGTTAGAATGTTAAAGTTATATCTAAAGTAGTCCAAACGTATTATTATTATTATTAGTAGTAGTAGTAGTAGTAGTAGTAGTAGTAGTAGTAGTAGTAGTAGTAGTAGTAGTA
>CM017564.1:45675976-45944821 GCA_007844125.1 Sinonovacula constricta
AGAATACGTTTCGTTACAGTCGTCAGTACATAAAGTATTTGGTTATTTTGTGAAACTTCATATTTCTTCATATATTTAGCCAGAAAAAAGACACCATATAACACAAACATGTACCAATAAAACGCCAAACAAATTCGCTGACATTAAACTATCGATCGAAAACTGGTTATAAAGTTACTTCAAAATCGATTGTTGTTGTTGTTGTTGTTGTTGTTGTTGTTGTTTTTGCATAACATGGACGAATGTGATTGGTCTTTTCTTTTTCGCCCTGAAGTGTTTTGAAAGGACGAATTTGATTGGTCCCTTGATTTCGCCCGAATGAGTTTTTGGAAGCAACTTCCGCCCTCAAGTCGAGCCGGCCGGTTGTCTCAGTTGCAGTCGAGAGATTGACTTGTAGCAGATACCAGCAAGATGAAGGTAAGATAATTTAGTACTACAGTATTTACATTATCTGCAATGCAAAAACATTGATAAATGTTTATGATAAAATCTCAATATCGATTGTTTGATAATGACAATTTAAAAGATGACATATACTTTGATGTATGTTTATCCAAGGAACAATGAAGCGAAGATATATTTTATGAATAGTTAACATTACTCGGTAAATCTGTCGGTTAGTGGTCTTGAGTATCATTATATACAGATAGGCTCTGTGATATAGCCCTGTAGGTGTGTGTGCTTAGAAAATTGCTTGCAAAACCCTTATTTTCTTATTTCCATACAAATGCTCTTAATTCCTTATTAATTATAAATTTAAGATATTGTCGCGTAAAATATCGAATAAAAATAATATCAATAGTAAAATCTTTGATCACTAAAATTTATCTTCCTATCTATATATATAACATCCGTTTTTATATCGGTCGGGTAGTGTTCTTGGGTATCGCTATATACATATAGGCCATCTGCCGTATCTCCGTAGATGTATATGTGCTTCGAAAATCGCTTGCAAAAAAAAAAAAAAAAAAAAATATTTATGTTCTTATTTTCACACAAATGCTCTTAATTCCTAATTAATTATACAATTAAGATATTGTGGCGTAAAATATCGAACGAAAATAAAGACAACTGTAAAATCTTTGATCACGAAAGTTTATTTACCTATCTATGTGCGTGATAATATAAAATTATTTTATTAATGAATTATAATGTTCTTATTAATATCTAAGATATTTCTTAGTTAACGTCAGAAAAAATAACAACACTAAGATAGATGATGAAAACGTCCCCAGGCTGGTAAAATCTTGTCAACATAAATGATCTCATGATTAATGTTGACTTTTTTTTTTCGTTTTTTTGTAGTAGTCGCATGTATTTTGTTAAGTTGTGTTGATATAGTGTTATATATTATTAACATTACTCGTTTGATTTAGCTATGTTGCAGTTCTAAGATGGTAGTGATCATCGAGCAAATGTGTCAAATTAGCAAACACAAAACGAAAGCTAAACTATTCAAACAGTATATCTCTTTCCAAAAAGGCGGGGGGGGGGGGGGTTTAAATGCAACTCCAACACCATGCCGCCCACCCACCCCCACACACCCACCCCACAAGCACTTTCATTCTCTAAATTAATCATGTATGCATTCTCCTGTGCGAAATGGTTTAATATCAAATTATATCAATTATATTAACCTAATCCATTTCGCATTCTGACCATTTAGGAAGCTTCCGACAAATATTCCTACAATATTCCTGCAACCGTGTATGATCAATGATCACATTGCACAAACTACATAAAAAATAAACAAAATAAACATGAACATTTATCATTTTAGAATGAATACGAGACCCGTATTTATTAACTATACAAATGGTTTAGCGCCGGCTCAAGCTTCAGGAATCTGCGGGTTCAAACCCGGGCCGCGGCATACCAAAATCCTAAAACAGTAGTGGTTAAGATCCCTAGGTTACATTCACGTTACTGTAAGGTTACACCTACAATATTTCGACATGTCATGTTAATGTGACTTAGTCCGGTATCGGCATGCTAGGCAGCACTATATTTGCTGCAATTGAACATATAAAACGAGGACTGAAAGAATATTGCTTGGACGTTGTATCAAACAAACAATAAGCCATATTCTATCTATCTATTTTCCTTTAATGTCAAACCCCTGTTGGGGACCTTGGCATTTAATGTATCAAGACAGTAAAGTATTAGTAGAGGTTGTGTTAAAATAGAATGTTTAAGAACAAGAGAATTGGGAAGATAAAAGAGAGCAAGTGAAAGGTTATATTTAAAAGAACTTTAACTTAACTTAGTTTTCTAAAGGGAGACATGAACCATCTGGCAGACTGTCTGATTGAATGGCTCTAGGGTCAGACAACCAACAGAAGTTGGTGAGAAACCGTTCCGATGAAAGACAGCTCGGTGAAAGAATGAGAATTTGTAATAGTCTGAAGAAGCTGGTACGATGCAACTGGACATAAGCTGAACTTATTTCAGTTGTTGGTTTATAGTTAATGGTTCTTTTATGTTTTCAAAACGCCCGTCACTGGTCTTGTGTGTGTGTGTATGTGTGTGCGCGCGCGTGTGTGTGTGTGTGTGTGTGTATGTGTGTGCGCGTGTGTGTGTGTGTGTTGGGTGGGGGGGGGGAGTCTGTCTACGTCATTAAGAAAAATGGCGGCGGAAATAGCCGAGCCTTTGCCCAAAATCGTCGAGCTTAACGGAAAAAAAACGCACCACCCTTATTGTAATATTAATAATACTACAATGTTTTAAATGCATCACCGTTTTCAGTGATAAAAATAGTGTTTAATGTAAAAAATTTGTATGAACCCCGGACTGAAAAAAAAATAATTTAATTGAAGATGATGATAACTCTTTTGTTCAATAAGAATATATGAGAAAGTCATATGAACATTGCACCATATACAAACATTTCAATAGTCACAGGCCAAAGGTATTCTTCACATGCAAGTCAAATGTAAACGTAATAACGAATCTGTGATGAGTCATTTAACAAAAAAGAGCAAAAACCCAACAGTTACCAGCTTGGAACAGTCATTCGGTAAAAAAAGCGGTGCATAAGCCGATTTTATAGAGCTCTAGCCTCGCACTTCCTGATGGGCTTTTTAAATGCAAGATGAAAAAAAACGTTTTATTAGAGTAAAAAAATCTATGACGTTTTCTTTTATATGTTATGACGAAAGTTGTGACGTCAAAACGAAAGGAAGCATTTTGTTCTTTCTAGAACCTTTGCCTGTTCCTGGTGTTCGGCCTCCAGATAGTTCTCAGCGTCCGTGGAGACCATGTTGAGACCGCACTTACCCTTCTCAAGGAGAAAATTGGTAAGTTACCGTATATGTCCTTATGACGCCACCTACACTTAAAGTACCCTCGGTCCGAATAATCCAGTGCGACTTATAAAAATGATATAGCTACTGAAAATATATAAAAAATGGCTTTAATCTAAGGACAAGTACTGGTCCGATAAACACTGCAATCTTATAAAAGAGGTTTTTAAAAAGAACGTATAAGCTAACGATAACGTTATACGCCGTAAGAGATTAATTAAATCGATTTATTTGGCTGTACTTTTCAGAACAAGCACTGTGTACATGATCATTGACACTCCTAAATGGGTTTGTTTACACAAGTTTAAATATAAATTAAATAAATCATCATCGTCATCATCATCATCATCATCATCATCATCATCATCATCATCATCATCATCATCATCATCATCATCATCATGGTCGTCGTGGTCTTGATTATTATTATTATCATCATCATCATTATCATTTTCTTCGTCTTCATCATCATTTTCTTCTTCTTCTTCTTCTTCTTCTTCTTCTTCTTCTTCTTCTTCTTCTTCTTCTTCTTCTTCTTCTTCTTCTTCTTCTTCTTCTTCTTCTTCTTCTTCTTCTTCTTTTTCTTCTTCTTTCTTCTTCTTCTTCTTCTTTTCTAATTCTTCTGCATCAACAACAACATCATCGTTATCACAGTCATTAACATATTGACCACTGTTCGATCCATAAATTGAATGCAGGCTTAAACGAGCTAATGTCTGTTGTCATTTCAAAGGGTATTGTCAGACCCGGTTCGTGTGTGGAATAATCGAAAACGGCCCGACCCTAGATGTGGATTGCGTTGACTCCAACAAAGTTTGTGATGGCCACAACGACTGTGGCAACGGCAGGGACGAGGAAGGCTGTAACAGGAATGGTAAGTGTTTATTGTATCTGTGTAACATATATACATTCAGTGACATAAATAGATAGTCTCCCCTGAATGATCCCCAAATGCAGGTCGGTACTTTCATTTGGATTACTTGGTGTTTATGCTTCTAGCCTTTTGAGTGTATACGGACTTGTATGACTTTCTTTTAATACCCAGATTAAACAGAATCGATCAATATTTCAATTTCCTTAGTTAAATAACACATCTCTATAAATCTTTAGATTTTTCAATACACTTACAATTATATTTCACTGCATGTAATTGCACCATTTGCATAAGAACAAATAAAACAAATAAAACAAATAAAAGGACAGCATGTACCTCAGATGTTATATTTCAAGGGGGAAACTTTTTAATTTTACCAATATATTTTCTGAAGATTTATCTATGTTGAACATCAGGGGCGGATCCAGAAAATTTTGGTTGGGGGTGGGGGTGGGGGGTATGAATCAAGATCCATTAAACTTTAAAGCAGTTAATATTATACATATATTTATATATATATATATATATATATATTGTATAGTTGTATGATGATTAAAAATACAAACAAATGAAACTAAGTTAGCCTTTAAAAGCTGCATATTTATTGTATTTTTTCCGAAACAAGATTTCCTGAGTTGAATAAAGTAGCTAGTATTAGCAAAATAATAAACAAAAGTTCTATACAGTAAGAGTTGTAAATAGTTTTTTGTTTCCATGACAACCTTAGATAATACATTTTAACTTGAACTTTATATATATATATATATTGGTAAGAAATAAGTACTAGTACATCTATTCGCACTCGTTTTTAATTGCAGTTCTCATGTGTATGGACCATGGTCTCTCTGTCTGTCCGGACGGCACGTGCGCGAGAGTCTGTGATCACGTGAGCCAGTGTACCGGTGGAGAAGATGAACTGAGCTGCCGTATGTTGATTGTTTATAATAATGACCATATATAGCGATAAGGTACGGCCAGTTTAACCCCGCCCGTAATGGTTCAGGGGTCAGCACTGACAAACACTGAAATATCAATGGCATTATACAGAAAATATCCATAGTTACGTATCAATTCGGTTCACATTATGTTCGTTCGACTTAATCTGATATTTTAAAATTACTAGTTAAATTAATTATAAAATATATTTGTATGTATTGTTCGGGAACTTAAGAGGGACATGCGCGATGTACGTCCTCGTCTAAATATCCAACTGGTTGGTAGTGATATCTGCTAACTATCATTTAGCTATAACAATTCATGTAAAATTCTTGTCCATTTTTTTTTGTAATTCTATGCCTTAAATGTAACCAAAAGTTATTAAACACAGGCGTACTTACAATAAATGTGAAGATTACTTTTCTTAAAGAACACTTGCTTAGGAGTCTTCCTGGAGTGACGTTGTTTTTGTATTTCTTTAAGATTTTTATTTTATTTCAGCTTTTAGCTGCAGTTGCCACGCAGGGCAGTACCAGTGTGCCAACGGGATGAAATGCATCGACCGATGCCGCCGATGTAATGGAGTTTCTGACTGCCCTGGAAATGACGATGAAGCCAACTGTCGTAAGTTCCCTTGACATCGTAAAATGTAATGTAGTACAGCTGTATTTACTGTGGCGCCATTTTTATGGTATGTTATATAATGAGCGCTATGGAATATAGCGTGATAACCCTGTATATAGTGTGATGTCTTTGCATTGTGGTGCCGCGGTATATAAAGTGGCACCGTGGTATATAGCGCGGCGCTATAGTATGTAATGAGACTCTATGTATTTATATTAAAATTTTCTTATAACGTGTTGCGTAATTGTATTTGCGTGTGCTACGGCACCGAGTAATGTAACACCATGGTATATGGTGTCGTGCCATTGTATTTACATTGGTATGGCACCGAGTAATGTAACACCATGGTATATGGTGTCGCGCCATTGTATTGACATGCCGTATGGCACCGAGTAATGTAACACGATGGTTTATGGTGTCGCGCCATTGTATTTACATGCCGTATGGCACCGAGTAATGTAACACCATGGTATATGGTGTCGCGCCATTGTATTTACATGCCGAATGGCACCGAGTAATGTAACACCATGGTATATGGTGTCGTGCCATTGTATTTACATTGGTATGGCACCGAGTAATGTAACACCATGTTTTATGGTGTCGTGCCATTGTATTTACATTGGTATGGCACCGAGTAATGTAACACCGTGGTATATGGTGTCGCGCCATTGTATTTACATGCCGTATGGCACCGAGTAAAGTAACACCATGGTATATATGGTGTCGTGCCATTGTATTTACATGCCGTATAGCACCGAGTAATGTAACACCGTGGTGTATGGTGTCGCGCCATTGTATTTACATGCCGAATGGCACCGAGTAATGTAACACCATGTTTTATGGTGTCGCGCCATTGTATTTACATGCCGTATAGCACCGAGTAATGTAACACCATGGTATATGGTGTCGCGCCATTGTATTTACATGCCGTATGGCACCGAGTAATGTAACACAATGGTATATGGTGTCGCGCCATTGTATTTACATGCCGTATAGCACCGAGTAATGTAACACCGTGGTGTATGGTGTCGCGCCATTGTATTTACATGCCGAATGGCACCGAGTAATGTAACACCATGTATATGGTGTCGTGCCATTGTATTTAAATGCCGTATGGCACCGAGTAATGTAACACCATGGTATATGGTGTCGCGCCATTGTATTTACATGCCGTATGGCACCGAGTAATGTAACACAATGGTATATGGTGTCGCGCCATTGTATTTACATGCCGTATGGCACCGAGTAATGTAACACCATGTTTTATGGTGTCGCGCCATTGTATTTACATTGGTATGGCACCGAGTAATGTAACACAATGGTATATGGTGTCGCGCCATTGTATTTACATTGGTATGGCACCGAGTAATGTAACACCATGGTATATGGTGTCGCGCCATTGTATTTACATGCCGTATGGCACCGAGTAATGTAACACAATGGTATATGGTGTCGTGCCATTGTATTTACATGCCGTATGGCACCGAGTAATGTAACACAATGGTAAATGGTGTCGCGCCATTGTATTTACATTGGTATGGCACCGAGTAATGTAACACCATGTTTTATGGTGTCGCGCCATTGTATTTACATTGGTATGGCACCGAGTAATGCAACACCATGTTTTATGGTGTCGCGCCATTGTATTTACATTGGTATGGCACCGAGTAATGTTACACCATGTTTTATGGTGTCGCGCCATTGTATTTACATTGGTATGGCACCGAGTAATGCAACACCATGGTATATAGTGTTGTGCCATTGTATTTATGTGTGGTATGGCACCGAGTAATGTAACACCGTGGTATTTAGCGTTGCGCCATTGTATTTATATATAGTATGGCACCGAGTAATGTAACACCATGGTATATAGTGTTGTGCCATTGTATTTACGTGTGGTATGGCACCGAGTAATGTAACACCGTGGTATTTAGCGTTGCGCCATTGTATTTATATATAGTATGGCACCGAGTAATGTAGCACAGTGGTATATAGTGTTTTTATAATTAAATGTTTTTTTTTAATGTGTGCTAAATTTGAAACCAAATTCGTCATCCGGTATATTCAAAGTCTAAAAAAATAGAAACCACGAAAAAATAGTGATTTTCTGGAACGATCAGCCAATTATAATAATGAATATTGAGAGCAACATTGAGATAAATATTAAGATTTGGATATATAAAGCTAGAAGACCTTTTAATCAATCGCATTATGTAGGGAAAAAAATCGGAGAAATGTTTATTAAATGTGGTACATGTACGTAAATAATTTCTGACACATTTGGAATATGTGTGTCAAAACCAACCAAATCACACATTTACTTTGCCTAAAGATAACTTGTGTTTCAAACTATACTCAATATTAAACACTTTTCTAAAGAGGAAACGCCGTAATATTTGGAGTTTTATAAAGTTTGTATCAAATAACGATGAGTGTCTGCTTCTTTTTATTTCATGTTTTTAGTCGCCAATATACGATTTTACGAATTTTTTTTTTTTTAAAAAATAGTGCAATAAGACGATCAGCATTACGATTACCATTCAAAAAGCTGTATTGCACTAGTGTAATATATGAAAATATGCAATGGGTGTATTGAATAAAAAACATTGGGGGGATTTAAACATATAAGTTGTTGATTATCTAGTTTTTGAACCACGTCGGATTTAACATGAATACATTAACTTTGGACCATTATATAACAAATATTTATTCTTGTTTTATGTAATTTCTGTCCAAGAAGCAAATAAAAGTGAAAAGTGTATATAAGTTACAACGATTTCACGAATCAATTCCGGCAAAGATCTTTACTGCGAAATTCTTTTATTAATAATCGAAATATGTCGCTCTATGAAAAAAAAAACACATTTAAATCAAGAAAATCAAACGCGATTGTTTGTCAGTCCACGTGGGCACATTCATTTTAAATTTAAAATGATCACGTGATTTCCTTTGTCAAAGTGACTCTTCCCGAATATGTAATCCTCTGTCAAACAAAGCAATAGATGTGTAGACTGGGGAAATCAAGCTTTTTGATTGGACGAGGAAAAGTATTGTATAATATTAGATCAATATCACATGCCCTTCGAATTTTAATCGTTTTGATTGTTCGATCGCTGATATGCTCATATGTGAGTCAATATAAAGTGATAATGACTCGAGAATGTTTTCACGTGAGCACCGAGAATATAATACTGACGGTCGTGTTCTTTTTACGCGCACTATTGCTACAACAGCATGGCGTCTGATAAAAGATTTCGACAGTTTTTCAGTGTCCGTATCAGTGATCTGATAATATTTCGTGAAAATGTAACCAAGACAACAACAAATACTGTAACCTCGGTAGCAGTAAATGTTTACGTGATTATCTGTCGAGGGAATGAACGCTGGCGAATTGGGTCGACATAGGATGTTTTATATTAAATGTGAAGCACGTGTGGCTCGTTGTACAAAAACAACCATGAAAGCGTAATTTAAAATGATATGTGATATATTTAGTAAAGATTTTTTGGTCAATAGGCCTTTAAAGTTTTGCGAACCTGGCTAAATTGACTTTGACCTCAGATGGGTCCTCGGTCAATATTTCATTAGCCAGGTCCTTAAAACTATATATAGATAGTTCCCATGTAATGTCATCGACACTGATAAGACAGTTTAAGGCAGCCATGTTTGTGGGCAGGAGCTAATGCAGGCCGAAATCGGGAAATATGTTCTGTATTAAACTCACCACTGTGTTGTTATTTTTCAGTCTATTTTACTGAATTTTAAATCAAATTTAACAGCTTTTATAAAGTATTTTAATTATCAAAACTATATTTTGATAGTTTTAAAGGTTAAAGAAATACAACCGAAAATGATACACTGTTCATTTTGTTTTAAGTATGAGTCAATAGTTGTATTTATTTCTGTGTATTAATTATGTGTGCATTTGTCAATTGTAAAAGTATTGTATTATAAAAATATGAATTTCAAGAGCTTTCCAATGGTGTATAGCTTTTAATTTTTGGACCACAAATGAAAAAAATTACAAGAAAATAAAATTTACCCTTCTATACATTTCATATGAAAATCCCTTAAAGTTACCATCAAAGATGGCTGCCAAGATAAGGCAGTTTCACTGATGTGGGAACTATCTATTGACCTCAACACAAGTCTTTATTTCAATAATAACTTATATTCCAGCGCCACCGCCTTGTCCGCCTGGCATGTACCGATGCGCCAACGATGCCACGTGCATCATGAACACACACATCTGTGATGGAACCCCGAATTGTCCAAACGGAGACGACGAGATGGGCTGCCGTAAGTAGACAATTCTTGAATTCTTTTTTTGCGTTTCCGGGCGTGAAAACATATGTGTGCGTGCGGGCGTTCGTGCGTGCGTGCGTGTGTGTAATCTTTGGCAAATATAACGCCCCCTGCTGGCGTGCTGTGACCTTGTTAAGTTTTCTCTTAAAGCAGATGAAGTAATATTAATTTAATAACAATATAGATTGATCTTTTATTCTGAATTGTGCATCTTGTGTCCAATTAGTGCAGATAATATCTTCTCAGTATGAATATTTCGACCGTTTCACACCAGGGCCGGATCCAGAAATATATATATACACACACACACATACACACACAGTGGCGGGTCCTAACTTCGGCTTAAGCAGTCAACAGACTTAAGCTTACATGTATGTCTTTCCACAACTGTACTCTTTTACCTGGTTGGTGGGGATGCATCGCCCCACCCACCCCCTCCGCCCCCTGGATCTTTACCTGCTTCACATATACTTCATCAGCTAAGTAACCCTTAAACATTTATGTTCAACTGACAGTTTCTTGTGTTACTGTATTCATTAACTGATTACTGTGAAAATATACAGCATTTATGTCATAGCTATAGTAATAAACAAATCATTTGAGTGCTTAACACTTAAGGGCTGCTGAAACAATTAATATGCTAACTGAGATAATGATTTCGTGACTTTGGATACTGTAACCCCAGAGTGTTTAAGAATACGCTTTTGAAATTACTTATAATTCTAAGTCGCAGTTTGATAGAAATATGCCGCACAGAAAATCACAATTCCCATTTTATCGGTCTTTTTATGTGGGCATCCTTAATCTAGTGAGTAAGAGTGCGGACCCCAGATTGGGTGATCCTGGGTTCAACTCCCGAAACTGACCACGTGATGTTTGTCCTTGAGTCCTATCCCCATGAACAATGCTCCATGTACTCAGTACCTGAATACTGGTTCTACCCAGGAAGTAGACAATCAAGAGGGATAAATAGAAATTGAAGGAACTTGTTTCCTAATGGACTGTATTAATTGCCTTCGCTCTGGAGATCAGTACCTCTTATTGAATAGCATTTTTATCGGGACAATAATGTAGCAGGCACTAACAGGATTTTGCTGCTGTTTGTGGCGATAGTTCTTTAAGAAACTGACGAACTATGTCGAGATCAACTTGCAAGAACAGGACTTTGCAGCTGTTTGTGGCGATAGTTATTTAAGAAACCGACGAAGTATGCTAAGATCAGCAGTTGCCCATAATAAAGCAGGCACTAACAGGAATTTACAGCTATTTTGTGAGGTCTTGTTTTAAGGAAAAATCAAGTATGCCAAGTAAACATCTTGCGAAAACAAAAATACCTAGCAAGCAAACATGAATAAAGGAAAGCACCAGATACTCTGGTTCACAGAGTATTCATATTTTCGTTTATACCACATGATTTCTGCGGCGTTCTGGATGTCGCTAACCCTTCCTCTTTCTTGATGGCAAGGGTGCATTTTATGGAATGCATTTATATTCATGGCGACGATAGTAAAGAAGTCAATAAACAGGATGGCGCAGTTGTTCTGTTATACCACTTTCAGGGAAAGATAACAAGTGTTCCGTTTTTTCAGCAATGTAGCGTGCAATTATAAATAAACTAGCAGGCTGGTTTTGTTTTAAGAAAAGTAACAAATTGCCGATGCAGCTTGTAATTACAGACGTATGAGACAGCAAGGAAAAAAACAAAGCAGCTGACATTATAGTTTCCATCAGAATTTCGGTTCGTTACTTTCAAATATTTATTTAATAAATCGGCAGCAAGTGTTTAGGCCCCAGGATAACAATCTAATTGTTTAAAGCGAGTTCTCTCTACGGCGACTTGGATGTCTCACAGTCGTGTTCTTACTCGTATATATCTCTCACAGCTCCGGCTGCCTGTCCGTCTGGCATGTTTAAATGCTCCAATGGTGAATGCCTTCCACCGTTCGCTCTGTGTAATGGAATGAACGATTGTCCAGGAGGGGAGGACGAAGACTCTTGCTGTAAGTAGCATTTGTCCTTATTTCCACAACTGTCCTACATTGCATGTTTTCGTTATGAAAGAACTGTATTAGTTGTACCTTGTGTGTAGGCATTTTTCATATACTTTATATCAGAAATATTCCTTCCTTTTAATTTGATAATTTCTAAAGTTTCGCTCAAGCCCTTTAAGTCACTATTATCTTAAGCAATAGGCAACAATTTTAATTAGCACATTGCAGTCATAAGTGATCTGAAATGTTTTAATAGTTAAAACAACAACAACAACATAAACCACTGTCTTATTCAGTGCCTAAATACTAAATACCATCCCCAAAAGGGACGTAAGAAGGTGGAATTCGAGTAGTTTGAGTAAAGACCCTTTATCAACGAAAACGGGGAATTGCAATCTCATTAAAATCACATCCTAACTTTCGCTTCATTACTTTCCGCTGGTTAGGATCTGATAACATCCCGATAAAGGTCGCCTCGAAGTGACCTTTAAGTTATAAATATTAATGAGCCGATGACGTCAAACTTGACCAATCAGAAACCTCGTTACGAAACAAGTTCGTCTAATCTTTCAACACGGCGGCATCCATACCTTCCGATCAGTTATACCCCAACACTTTGCAGCCGACGATTTCATTGGCTAATCAAAGGTCAAATTGAGGTGACACCTAATGCGAAGTCATCAGATCCTAACCAGCGGAAAGTAATGAAGCGAAAGTTAGGATGTGATTTTAATGAGATTGGGGGAATTGTAGGCGTGAAGTCTCGTGCAACCTTGACACATTTTGCATTTCACTTTGATCTACTTAGAAATGCTGCCGTGAAAAAGACCGGCATATTTAATTGAGGTTTTTGCTTAGTTAGGAAAAGAACATAAACAAAACTGTTTATAGTAAAGAGACATTTGTATCGTAAACTGAACACCATATTAGATGCTTGGAGAGTATCGTCTTCAGCATGCTTGTACTGTTAGAAATATAAACAACACTATATATATATATATATATATAATACGTGGCGTTGGCAAAGAGCTTGAAATAACAAATGCTATCAATAATATTTTAAATTTAATAAAATAGTAAGAAACAAGACGCAGAACGTTGATATTTATTTACTGAAATTAATTATATACCACAATACCTTTAGCTTAATCTGCTAAAATGATAGATCTACTTTTGAAAATCATAAAACAGACGTTTTTTCCTGATTATAAATCCTAAAATATATTTTGGAAGAACTTGTCAGTTGATTGTTCAGATATTTTTCCTATTTTCGAAGGTAAAAGGACTTTACTCTAACCATTAAATATTCTTATGTAACAATAAAAACATATTTGCTCATGTAAAAATAAACAATATCCAATCTAAACTGAATGATAGGAACACCGGTGTTGTTTTGTTATGTTTTACAGTTTTCACCTGCCCACCAAATACATACGTGTGCAACGGACCTACGCTGAACTGTGTCCGAATCGACCACATTTGCGACGGGAACCCCGACTGTCAGTTTGGCGATGACGAGTCATTCTGCAGTAAGTATGCAGCATCTCTCGGATTCTTGTATTCGAAGGCTTTATGCATTCTGTTTGTTGCAAATTCTCGTCTGTTATACTTTTATTACAATTCTGGGAACTGATATAATCGAACAATTGTTTTCAAATATGCCATACGATGCGCGATAATCGTTTATATAAATAATAATTTAAGCAAAATATACGAAAACAGTACAATGTTGTAAATCGTTTCATAGGGAACTGTAGAATAATATTTTTCTTAAACCGCTCACACTGGTGTTTTGGGAATGAAATTCAAAATTCTAAGAACGCGAAATTTCAATTTATTATCATTCTGGATTTGTTATAATTCTTGTTTCACTCTGCAACCCGTTTTGCATTAGCTTTGTAACATTTTTTAATTCAGGAAACTGATTTAAACACCTTTGAAATCATAACATGACTTAAATGTGAGAAATATATAACATTAACCATTATTTTAGAAAAATATTATCACAATTTTATATCTGTCTTTATTAAATTCTCAGTTACGGTCTGTAGATAGTGAGGGCTTTTATTTAATTTTACTTTATTATCTACAGAAAAGGGTTTTCGGGAAGACATTCGAATAAAACATCAACAATTTATGCTAAATAAAAGTGTTTTACAATTCTGGGTTATCGAAATTCTCATTTACTCTGTACAACCAGTTTTGGAAAAAAACTTTGTTGCAATTTTATAACTTTAAGGGGGTTATTTCAAAATCGGTTGTTAAACACTGCTATCAAAATCTTCATAATTGTCACGACTGTTTTGAGGATCTCCTGGCTTCATCCTCACGGAACATTTTTGTTTCATTCCAGTACCAATAGCATAACCATCGTTTAGCCTTTTTTTGCATCAACGCACAAGCAACCTTCACCTTAGATACCACGTGCCTTTCAGATCACAGCATACTCTCGTCTTATATCATATTTTCTTTAAGGGTGGTATCCGACAGTTTGTCAGTATCAAATTAAATAACATAAATTTGCTACTGGTTTTAGGAATTTTGGTATAATTGCTGCCAGAATTCATACTTTGGAGTAAGAAACAACAAATAACCAACAACAAAAAAGCAACACTAAATGTGTTTGTTTTTTAATCTATAAATAAGCATAATATCGATTTTTGCTAAGAATAGATAGCTTCGTCAGAGCAAATTACCCGGATGACAAAATAACGGGATCTTAAAAATTAGCTGTCACGTGGTTTGCTTAGAAGCCTTCTCTGCAGCGTGACTCATGCAGGAAATACCTTTTTGCAATGACGTATGATGATTTTTACTTCACTGTTCACACAGAGGCGCCAATAAACAGATTGAGAAGGACCGTTTACTTATCAATAACTTGTTTGTTTTTTCAAGATAACTTTTTTGTTCAAACATCAGATATCACCTTGAAACGGGAAAATTCATTTGCGCTTGAGAAGAACAGCATCGAAACCGACAGAGGAAAATGCAAAAGAACTAAATTCAAGGCATTTTTTCATCAATAGAATACGACAGCGCCGCAATGTCCGCACGATGCTATTTACGTTTTTTCGTGACAAGTAGCTGCTTAAGGAGAGGTATCGCACTATAATTACGTGAAATCATTCTAATTTTATGTCAGGAACCATGATCTATTCCAAAAACTGTTGAGGAATATTGCAAACGAAGAAATTAGGAGCGTATCGTCGAGTGACCTATTTTTAGTCTTTTGTTCTATTAAAACCTATGACGCAACTTACTGTGGCGCTGTCCTTTTTGTCAATCTGACTAAATCACACGATCTTCCCTTCAGGTAGATCTGAAACCCACCTATTAATAACTGCTCTTTCGGATTTTCGGATTTCCAAGTTGCTATTTATAGATTAAGCGCTGTGATACTACGGACAGACCAATCAAAAACCCTGTTTCATTTCACTGTAGTGGTTCTATTCTCTGTAACGCAAATCTACAAATGAAACAGTGCTTAAAAACAAATGTGTTTTACAGACCTCGTGGCCATTTTGACAACTCTAAAGATGATCTGTAATGTGTCGATATCAGATTCTAACAAAGCGGATCGTGTGCTATACTCACCACTGAGCTCTTAGTGTGACCACTCACCGTTCTAAATTCCAAGTTACTGTTTCTATATGCTCACAAGTTGTCTTTTAATGGAGATTCTTAATAACAAGCTGCACCAATATACAACAGCCGAATACAATGTGTTAAAACATTTTCTGCTGATATAAAACTTATTATAGTTACTGTATACTATTGGCAACCCTATTAATATATAGTTGATGATTCTGAACCCATGTATGTGACTATATAGAACATTTCTTCAGGTTCCGAGCTCTGCATACTTTGTTTACAGATAGTGGTTAGGCGATGTTTATGAAATATAGGTTAGTCGATTGTTAACAGATAGGGATTAATGATTTTTATTCAATATAGGTTAGTCGATTGTTAACAGATAGGGATTAATGATTTTTATTCAATAAAGGTTAGTCGATTGTTAACAGATAGGGATTAATGATTTTTATTCAATATAGGTTAGTCGATTGTTAACAGATAGGGATTAATGATTTTTATTCAATATAGGTTAGTCGATTGTTAACAGATAGGGATTAATTATTTTTATTTAATAAAGGTTAGTCGATTGTTAACAGATAGTGGTTAATCGATTTTTATTCAATATAGGTTAGTCGATTGTTAAAAGATAGTAGTTAATCGTTTTTTATTCAATATAGGTTAGTCTATTGCAAACACATAGTGGTTAGTCGATTTTTATTCAATATAGTTTAGTCGATTGTTAACAGATAGTGGTTAATCGATTTTTATTCAATATAGGTTAGTCTATTGCAAACACATAGTGGTTAGTCGATTTTTATTCAATATAGTTTAGTCGATTGTTAACAGATAGTGGTTAATCGATTTTTATTCAATATAGGTTAGTCGATTGTTAAAAGATAGTGGTTAATCGTTTTTTATTCAATATAGGTTTGTCGATTGTAAACTGATAGTGGTTAATCGTTTTTTATTCAATATAGGTTAGTCGATTGTTAACATATAGTTGTTAGTCGATTTTTATTCAATATAGTTTAGTCGATTGTAAACTGATAGTGGTTAATCGTTTTTTTATTCAATATAGGTTAGTCTATTGCAAACACATAGTGGTTAGTCGATTTTTATTCAATATAGTTTAGTCGATTGTTAACAGGTAGTGGTTAATCGATTTTTATTCAATATAGGTTTGTCGATTGTAAACTGATAGTGGTTAATCGTTTTTTATTCAAGATAGGTTAGTCGATTGTTAACATATAGTTGTTAGTCGATTTTTATTAAATATAGGTTAGTCGATTGTTAACAGATAGGGGTTAGTCGATTTTTATGAAATATAGGTTAGTCTATTGTTAACAGATAGTGGTTAGTCGATTTTTTATATAGCTTAGTAAATTTTAACAGCAACATTTTACGATATATAGAGCCTAATACATATTAAGAAATTGGTTCTTATCATCCATCATTTTCATATTTCATTGTCTACATAGACATAAATCCCTGTCTACATTCAACTATTTTCCTGATTCAATATTTAGAATACAATAAAATTCCTTTATTAAGACCACCTTCTGTTCTGACTCAAAGTGGTCGTAAGAGTCAGTTGGTCCTTAAAGTGAGTTTGGATGAGTGCGTGAAACGGTCATTTTGTTTGTATGAAAGGGTCCGCCTCATACATCTCTGACGAAAAAATACAAAACAAAGAAACAGATAACTGCAACTTAATGAAAATTACTTATGATAATCATTTAATGACATAGGAATTTGTGTGTGTAAGAATGCAGACGCATTGAAGCCACACAAATAGTATGTACTAATGAAAATTGGCCTTAATAGAGATATGGTCGCTTTAGTGGCATGGTCGTTTAGTGACATTTTACTGTACTTGAATTAAGTATAAATCTCGTTAATAATGTTGGATATTTAGTCTCAATACCATGTACAAGGTCGTATTCAAGCATAAACTCATTTGTGAACAAACTGTATGTAGAACGTCTATGTAAGTTACTAATGTAAGTATACCAATTCTGTATATAGAAGTGTTTAGTCATTGTTTTATCTGTAAAAAAGTATTTCTGTAGATTCATTGAGAAATCCACATATTTGCTAAATCCATTGCTGCCTTCACCGTGTATAACATGCCACGAACATCGGACATGATACCACACTCAGTCACATTATCCTGTCACCGGGCTAACCAGTCGTGCAACTACCCTTATATTTGCTTGAGTGTTAGCAAGGGAGCTAAAAGCTATCAGTTTAACGACTTTTGTATGTCGCGGCCCGGGATCGAACCCCGAAGCCTCCCGTACCTGGAGCTGACACTCTACCGATTGCGTTACCAGGTCCGGTTCAGTTTATTTATGAAAATACCACACATTGTTACAATATTGTTATTAGCTATTATTAGCTTATATAGGTTAGTGGTTTGTTGACCAGTATAGGTTAGTCTGTTGTTAACTGATTAATATCTCTTATAAATATATATATATATATATGTATATCTGAGGTCTGTAATGTGTCTTGAAACAAGGTGAACCCTTGTAGCCAATATTATTTTTATTTTTCATCAACGATTTAAAGTGGTGTATTGACTTTTATACTCTGACTGATCGTGAAATTGATTTATTAGATTTATATCTTAAACTTTTTGCTGATGATATTGTTGTTTTCATTACAAGTCACGACAGTCTACAAAAACAGCTGAGTAATATTTGTAATTATTCATATAAATAGGGTTTGAAAATACACCTTATATCGACACATTTATAAAAATCATGTCTCATACAAATGAAAATTGTTAACTTGTCAATATTGTTAATGCATGCTTTTAAAATTCGAAATAATTTTCTTAATACAGTACATTGTTGGCAAATTCATTTTAATATAACAATCTGCAATGGTTAATTATATGACGTGTTTTGGTTAACGTCTAGTAATACCCTGTCATTAACAAATGTTTCTGTTGTCATTTTCATCATTAATTTCTGTTCTTTGTTGAATGTTTTGTACTTGTAAATACGTCTGTGCCATCATCTCTACTTTGTAAATGGCCAAAGACTTACAGGTCGATTTGTCAATTAATTATGTATGTATGTCTGTTAACTGATACAGATTAATCGATAATTAACTTATAAAGGTCAATAAATTGTTACAATTATAGGTAAGTCGATTATATTATTATCAATAGTTATAGTTTAGTCGATTGTTAACAATTATAATTTAGTCGATTGCTAAATATTATAGGTTAGTCGATTGTTAACAATTATAGGTTAGTCGATTGTAAACTATTATAGGTTAGTCGATTGTTAACAATTATAGGTTAGTCGATTGTTAACAATAATAGGTTAGTCGATTGTTTACAATTATAATTTAGTCGATTGTTAACAATTATAGGTTAGTAGATTGTTTACAATTATAATTAGGTCGATTGTTAACAATTGTATGTTAGTCGATTGTTTACAATTATAGGTTAGTCGATTGTTAACAATTGTATGTTAGTCGATTGTTAACAATTATAGGTTAGTCGATTGTTAACAATAAAAGTTTAGTCGATTGTTAACAATAATAGGTTACTCGATTGTTTACAATTATAATTTAGTCGATTGTTAACAATTATAGGTTAGTCGATTGTTAACAATTATAGGTTAGTCGATTGTTAACAATTATAGGTTAGTCGATTGTTAACAATTATAATTTAATCGATTGTTAACAATTATAGGTTAGTCGATTGTTTACAATTATAGGTTAGTCGATTGTTAACAATAATAGGTTAGTCGATTGTTTACAATTATAGCTTAGGCGTTTGTTAACTATTATAGGTTAGTCGATTGTTAACAATTATCGGTTAGTCGTTTATTGTTAAATTGATTGTTAACAATTACAGGTTAGACGATTGTAGTTAAATCGATTGTTAAGTTTTATAGGTTAACCGATTGTTAACTATCATAGGTTAGTCGACTGTTGACTAATTGGAGTTAATCGGTTATTGACTGATATTGTGTGTAATACAGACCCAGGATGTTTCTGCACCCACGGAGACTTCATTTGCCTGTCTGGGAAATGCATCGAATATAACAAGCTATGTGATGATGAATTTGATTGCGAGGGTCGCGAGGACGAGAGGATATATAGGGACGATGATGTTGGGGCAGATGGTGCCTTGTGTCCAGATACACCATAACCTGCTTAACACTGCTGTGTTAACTGGTGGTAAAGATCCAAGCACCGTAAAACGAAACAACAGCTGCAGTTCTTTCTTTAGGCTAACAATATGAAACAAAATCATGAAATAAAATTCATTACCGTGCTGCCTTTTGTTGTTTTGTTGTTGTTTTTGCTTTGTGTGTGTGTGTTTTTTGTGTTTTTTTTGTTTATACCCCAATATTTACCTGTTTGCGCTTCCTAGCGTTCGTTCTACAGTATTTTGCAAAAGAAAAGCATTATTACAATAGAATTACATCTAACACTTTGTATGGCATGTTCATGAATTTAGAATCCTTATTTATTTATGAAATTCCTTTTATTAAATACATATTAAGTAAGGTTATATCTATCACATGTAATACCTAAGTGTTTTTATCAACATGAATTATTAAGTCAGTCTGAAAGAACACGATCGTCCCTTCAGGTAGGTCGTAACACACATCCATTATAAACTGCTCTCTCGAATTTTCGGATTTCCCAAGTTGTTATTTGTAGATTAAGCGCCGTGATACTGCAGATGCACCCCCACACCACCCCCACCCTCATCACCATGATAGGTGTCAGGATTATGTGACTGGGTGTGGTATCATGCTATGTGTTCACGGCATCCTTTTCACAGCGAAGACAGCACTGAATCTGCTTCCAGCGGAAACAAATCGTTCTTTTAGAATTTCCTCAGTGTGGGTTCTATTTTAAATTTTATTTGTTCTTGTTTTATTTATATTTTTTTAGTTTTAGAATTATAAACTAAAGATACCATGCAATAGGTAAATAAATGGGTAAACTGTACATTACTAGATCATAGTCAATTTCAAATTAAATTCAGTGGGCGTTCGTGGTCTAGTGGTTAAGACGTTGGACTCCGGATCGGAGGGTCCCGGGTTCGAACCCCGAATCTGACCACGTGATGTTACTCCTTGAGCAAGACTATTTACTGCACATTTGCTCCAGGTATTCCGTACCTGAGTACTGGTTCAGTGGACAGTCTAGAAGGATTAATATAAGTTAAAAGAACTTGTTTCCCAATCGACCATAAATAAATAGGTTTAAACTTAATTAAATTCATATATGGCATCGGACCTTTTCCTGTCGCCAACTCCTGTGTGTTAGCCTTTATGATCGTGTAGTGTTTAAATGCTCAAAACGTAAAATATAACGTCTATTCTTCTCATTAACAAAAATAAGTACATGTAACTAAAACCTTACTTTTGCTTTTGTCGACATAGTCGTACATAGCCGATTATTTCATCGGCCATTTCTATTAAACATGCAGAAAGTGTAACATATCGAAAGTAATTTAATAAGCGTTGTTTGGGCGGTGTAAGTTTGATTGCAGGTGTGTAAACAATGGACGACATTATTCCGTAATAAATCGAATGTACAACTCATTGGAAATTGAAAATCAGGCAAATCTTCATCTGCATATGAACACCTCTTCTAAAATATTGGCTATACAATGAGAGAAAAGTGACCTAAGAGCCACTAACATCCGATGATAGAAACGTCGGAATTTTTAATTAAATGCTTTCTATATAATTTTGCAGTTTGATTTAAGTTAAATTATTTAAGTTAACCCCCCCCCCCCCCCCCCCCCCCCACGCACACACACACACACCTCCCCCCAACGCGTAGCTTTAGACTGAGATTCTGAGATTATACGAATGACCTTTCTCATTACATAGCCTGGTCCAGACCCGCAGAGGGCGGTGAGGCCCCGCGCGGAATATCGCAAATATCTTGGCCTAGTATATAATGCATAGTCAATGGAACACTCGTTCTAATAGCAGTTCGCTCCCCATTTCGACCATTTCCTTTGGCCAATAAGTGATATTCATACGCGGTATTATTCATTTACAGCAAAATCTGGCTATTAAAAGATTTACAATACCGTCAATCGTTCATGTTTTCAAATTATACGCAGTACCGAACTGTCTTTGTACGCATGGAAAATGGTCCGAATACAAACAAGAGAACAGAACATTTGACTTGTACATAGTACATCGTGGTAACAAATGCAATTTAAATACATACGTATATTGAACAAAAACAACTTCAGGTGACATGTAATGATGTAGCAACATTTTCACCAACAATCTTATTTAATTCGGATATTCACAAAGTTTGATAATTACCGAAATTCAATGCTTGAAAGAGCCGCACTTCACTTGTTTAGAGGACAATAATGCGCCATCCAAAGAACTCATTTCCAGGAACGATTACATATAGATGCCGGGCCCATGCGCGGCGACAATAAATCTGTATTTCATGTTTATCTGAATTACTTGATTCGTCTAGTCTCCTTAAACGTACATTTGTTCAATACACGCACTACTTCTTCCCAGGCATGAATAACTGACCGCGAGCAGTCAAGTTCAACCAGGTAAACCTTTCGTGCTTCCGACATCCAGATTTCTCATATTTCTCATTTCTGGACGGTATCACACGATGTCGCAAGCGACATTGGCAAAAATTAACTTACCTGTCGATCAACAATGTTATGTAAAGGGACTAAACTATATTCTTACCTCCCTTGTGGGTAGGTATTTGCTATATAGTTACTGCAGAAAACTTTTTAAAAAAGATCCGCTTTTTAAACTTTTGAAAAACAGTTAAGTCTGAAGCATCCGCATAAAATAGAAGTTTAATGATTGAGATAAGAATTTATTTAAAAAATTGGGAGCTTTTCTAAAAAAACAACAACAAGGAAATAAAGATAAAATTACTGTAAACCAGGCTTATAGTAATCTCATCATAGTTATAGGTGACAGTCTGTGTGCATGTTTTTCGTGTTTGTACGTCTAGTATCACTTGTCTACCCAATCGTACCTACTCGGCGATCTCCGGCAAGCTTCGGGGATAATGCCTCGTATGTAATTGTATGAATACACCAGTTGGTGATTTGCCCCGGCGTACTGAAATTTTATACAAAACAATTCTTATTACACATTCATCTCAGCACACAAATACAACACAGATAATGCAATCACCCGTACATATTATATATTAGCCTACTGTCAATCCATTAGCAATGCATAATCATCTTTATTTTGTTTAATTTTTAACCCTTTTTAATTTACCAGACATTAGGCAACCCTCACGCCATTATAATAACCTCCTGTGATATTTTATTTTAAACTTCCATATATTAATGCTCGCCCTATAACAATAGTTAGGGCGAGGGTAAACAAAACCAAATATTGATTGATTGCCCCGGCGAATAACTTCTCATTGCGTTATGTAAACAAAGATGGCTGACTTTTCCAAGTGCATGCAGAACGCTTTAGATATAATGGAGATTCAATACTCCTTGAAAGAAGAGCAGATTGCTTCGTTGAAGAATATTTTTAACTTAGTCGAAACTGTATGTATATTACCAACAGGATTTGGTAAAAGTGTAATATACCAGTTATTACCCTGCATGCACTCTGATCACGCTTCGGTGATGTCTATATTCGAAGCTTGCCGGAGATCGCCGAGTAGGTACGATTGCCATTTGGGAAGTAGTTCGTCAATATGGCGGCGACAGCATTATTTCCGAGGTGATTACGTAGAGGACGGAATTACCCGAGGAGTTCCGAGTGTTGTCTACCCTATACCCCGTTATGGGAAGTCGTGTTCCAACCATGTGACTTGTCTAGAATGAATATTTATGAGTATTTATCCTTATATGGAAGTATCTAGGGGGGTGAAAGTGAGTTCGTATGTGAGGCTGCACGTGAATTTCAATCTTTTCCCTTTTCTAAACCACTGGCCTTTCTATTCTAACTAACCAGCCACTCTCTCGCTATCTGGGCAGATGAACGGTTCGACTGTTGAAATAATGCCATGTACCAGAATCATTTATTAACTATTCTGAAGTGTCCACCTGGTAATTATTTTTACTTTTTATATGACAATTAAATGTATTACTGTATTGTATTGAATTGGGCTGCATTGTTTATAAGTTTTGCATTATTTAACTATATGAAAAGAATGTCTCTTTCCTTTTAAACTAAAACGCTTAATTGTTGTTGTTTTTTTTCTGCACATTTATTTAGAATAAACAACAAATGAGTTTAACCCCATCGTCGTAGTCACTAACCCATACGAAGACCCCATTACATTACATTGTATTTCTTACATAAAGTATCATTCTCTCACCAGAGGGCGTGCTACACAAGTTTCGCTTACACCTCTTTCAACGCCGGGAAAAGTAGTTCTCATACAGGTGATATTCTTTCGTCACATGTCGCGAAATAGTTCCCCGAAAATTTGGGTTAAAACAAATCTTAGATCTTAACATTGTTCTAAAAAAAAAATACCCATTTATATTTTAAGTAAAATATACAGAGATCAAAAATATCTCACGAGCATTTTATTCATTATTTATATTTTGTACAAGAATCTCGTACACCGGGCGTTGACAGAGGTGTAAGCGAAACTTGTGTAGCACGCCCTCTGGTGAGAGAATGATAAAGTATATGAAAATACCTTCCCACAAGGGAGATAACTACAACATTTCTTTCATTTCGGAAATAGGGAATACGAAATGTTGCCCAACGAACGTGACACTGGAAGATCATACACATATTAGGAAGATATTATTATTGTTGGTGAAGTAGTTTTACTTTAATTGATGTAAGTTGATGTGTGACGTTTATAGGACATATAAATTTAACTAATTGTATTAAATCTATATTTATCACTTGAAATTATTTCTGTAATTATGCATATATATGATTGTTTGAAGTCGTATATGTTGCGCCATGTACAAGTCATTGAAAATAATGTTCTGTTTTGTTTTGTTCTGTTCTGTTCAGTAGAAGGTGGTTTACTAAAAAAATGTTTGTTTTTTCGTAAATAATAAAAAAAGATGACAAAATATGTCATTGTTCTCTGATAAGGTCCTGCAAAATGCTGTTCATTGACGTCACAGATCTGTATGAACAGTGAAGCATACATCTACACTCGTCATTGCAAACAAGTATTTCCTATCCGATCCACGCTGCAGAAATAGATATTTTAACTAGGAAAACCACATGACAACTTGCATTTTAGCAATCGTAAAACTTCGGGTATTTCCGTATGGTTCGTAAAATACACCTCGTACATAGCTCTAGAATACACCAAAGTGCGTCGCCTGAGTTATGAAACAGTGTCCGTTCGCGAGAAAGTAACAAATTGTATATATATCATTTAGTTGAGTATATCTTGCAATAACAACGATTTTTTTATCAATACAATCTATATGATTTACGGAAAATTGAAAAGTCAACATTAAATACCCAGTATTAAAACTAAGACACACAAAGTAGATCCAAGATGGCGCCTTATTATGTCAGAGGTCTCTTGCATAGCATAAAGGCCGAGGTGATCAGATTGGCATTTTAGATTACGTTATATCGTCATCCGGGTAGTCGGCTCTGACGTCGGTATCTATTTTAAGCAGAGATCACTATCGTGCTTATTTATAGATTTGGAAATATAAAAACTTTAAACTGAGAAATCTCCGTAGCAACTTTCTTTTGAGATCACGTTATATCGTCATCCGGGTAGTCCGCTCTGGCGTCGATATAAATTATTACTAAAGATCATTATCATACTTATTATAGATGGGAAACGATGAATATTTGGAGCAATTTATTTCGCATTTTGTACTGTGTAACATTATCAGAAGTATTCTAAATCATTGTAACTTAGACTAAGGTATGATTATATCCAGAAAACATGCCTAAAATGCCCCAACCAGTGGGGAAATAATTGTTACATGTATCTGATATTTGTAAACTGTCGGAGACCACCTTTTGAGGGTAAAGCGACAGGAGTGATTTAATTCTAAAGCATCTGAGCTAAGATATCTTGATATATTTAACGTAAGATCCAGATAATATAAAACCATAGCATGCTAGAGATAATTTATAATGAAAACAAGAATGGTCTTAGTTTGGATTTTTTTAATTTCATTCTATAACTACTTAAAGCATAACAATAAACATATGTCGCAATTGTCGATATTCCATTCCATGCAGTTGAAGATCGGACATACCAGATTACCTGTGGGAGAAAAAAAAGACGTTGTTTACCATGAATTAATAAAGTACAATTTGTGACACTATCAACACGAATATATATTTGCCTTGTAAAACTGAAAACAAATCAGTTAAGATATTTATAAAATAACGACACATATTCGTAGGACGTCCTCTCTAAAAGCTCGTCAACCCATGACAAGGGAGGGTCCCATTACCAGATGGGAAAAAAATGATCATTTGAGAAGGTATTCGATAAAGCATGACGCCGTGTCTAGGTTCTTCCACTACGAATTGTTGACTTTTTCATCAGGGACGAGTCCAGAAAAGTTGGGAGCTTGTGGGGGGGGGGGGGGGGGGGGGTTGGAGTGGCGTGGGTATGAATTAAGGTTGAATCACCTTTATCGCAGTAAATACTAGATATATATGCATCATTATATGCATCATTAAAGTCTACCGATTCACCTACATATAGGACAATCTATTATCGATTCCTGCTCATAATGGCGATAATTTGCCGATTTGTTGTTGTTTTTACGGTGATCTTATCCGCTTTTCGAATAAAGTGGTGTCTGTCAAAAGTACAGCCATTTTCTATTTTGAAAATAAAAGAAAAGTATTTGGTATCTCTCCGGCGGTAGGTATCTACGTATTCTCAACAATAAAGAAACATTCTTAATTATATTTTTTAGTTTGCTTACTTTTATCATAATGCTTAAGAATATTTACTAATTCCTATTTAAACAGATAAGATTCGGCCATCTATAGCATTCCAAAACAATTTAGAGGTAAAAAAAATAGCATTGTTTTCTGAAGTTATTTCATACACACAAGGGAGGCACAAGAACGCCCTCTCCTTTAAACCGAACTTACAATCACTTGTTTACCCCGTCACTCTAACCACACCCCAACAAGCGCTATACCTCCACCACACACACACACACACACTCCTCAAATCTAACCCCTTCAAGCCCTATATCCGCCCACTCCTCAAGTCCAACCCATTCAAGCCCTATATCCTCCCACTCCTCAAATCCAACCCCTTCAAGCCCTATAGCCCCCCCCCCCCCCCCCCCCCCCCCCCCACTCCTCAAATCCAACACCTTCAAGCCCTATATCCGCCCACTCCTCAAATCCGACCCCTTCAAGCCCTATAACTCCCCTCCTCCAATCAAACCCCTTCAAGTCCTACAACTCCTCTCCTTTAATTCAACCCCTTCAAGCCCTATACCCCCCCCCCCCCCCCACACACACACACACACTCCCCCAATCAAACCCCTTCAAGCTCTATAACTCCCCTCCTCCAATCCAACCCCTTCAAGCCCTATAAGACCCCTCGTCCAATCCCACACCTATACACCCTCTAACGCCACTCCACACTCTGAAAAAGAAACTAGCATTAAATAACTGTATTTAGCACCACTATCTTACTGAAGAAGGTTGTCCAACTCTCTGAGGAGGGTCTTGAGCTGGGAGCTCCTCTTGCTGCTGGCCATCGCATCTTCTTCGTCGTCCAACTTCTTGTCTGCCTCCGCCTCAACGTTGGCGAACATCATGTTGCAAAATTCAAAGGCCTTTCCAGCTTTCTGCACGAAGTGAGAGTCGTCTATAAAGAAACAGATTGATTAGCATGGTCAATAATTCTACTCCTCATAATCATCATCATAATCATAATCATCATCATCATCATCATCATCATCATCATCATTATCGTCGTCGTCGTCGTCGTCATCATCATCATCATCATCATCATCATCATCATCATCATCATCATCATCATCATCATCATCATCATCATTATCGTCGTCGTCGTCGTCGTCATCATCATCATCATCATCATCATCATCATCATCATCATCATCACCATCATCATCATCATCATCATCATCATCATCGTCATCATCAACATCATCATAATCATCATTATCCTCTTCGTCATCATCATCACTATTATACTTTATCATCATCGTCCACATCGTGGACTAAATATAATAACTAGAAAAATATTACCTTAAGAACTACATCTGCTAATAAAATTGGCTTTTATAATACTAACATATGAACACTAAATATACATCCTAGAATGTTACTTTCGTTACAGTTAGCGATTTTTATCATCGTGTGAAAAATACAGCGGCCGGGAAAAAATAGTGCCAAAAAAAAATACGAGCACTAATATTTATGCATATTTAAGCCTAAAAGAAGAAATAAACTGGTGTGAACGGCAACAAACACGTTAGTAATGATTAATATGATATAATCTTATGCAGTTGTGGTGGTATATTAGGAGGGGATGTTTCCTCGATGTCAACGCATCATGAAGAATAGAAAGAGGCGGAAGAAGAAGCTTAACGAATTATCGGAATATATGGATATAAAGAGATATATCTTCAATTAATTAATACAGAATAGTTGTAAAGGAGGCGGTGGAGGCTTGATTTCTCAGTTCCCGATTATGATCGAGTACAATTTAAACACATTTAATTTTACACTCTTTTTTATTTTATCATTCTACTTCTGTATTTAACTATTAACTTGGAACAAAATGAAACGTTGTTGTTGTTTGTCAAAACCTACCTCCCATGACGTGCTCAAGTGATTCCTTTTCAGACATAAGACCAACGCCTGTAAGTAGAAAAAAAGAACCATTTACTGAAAACATGTACCAATGGTATAATATGTTATTATTATAGAATATCTATCAACATGTTTTATCATTAATATACGATTTTTCTATTGAACGCATAGCAGCGGCACGCTCTGATATAGTTAGAAAGGGCGGCGATTATATCCGGAGTATTACGGTAAGCATTAATTAGCATAATTACAAAAGTTTAATGAGAGACATCAGCGGATAGTCTCCTCTGAGTAATCTTAAATGCAGGTAGGTCCTTTCATTTGTTTTACTCGGTTTTCATGCTTGTGCTCTTTGATGTGTATGTTGACTTTTTCTGCCTTTCTTGTGATACGCAGGTTCACCATTATCAACAAACACTTCCATTTTCTGTTTTAAATAACATCATCTTTTCACTGTTTGTAATTGCAAGATCTACAAAATAACAGGCGATAAAGTCCAAGAATTCCAACTAAAAGTACCTACCTACTGTTACCTGGGATATGAACTGACAAGGGAGACAAGTTACAAATGTGTCCCATAAAAGGTGGTATCCAAAAGTTTACACCATCATTTTTCTTCTCAAACATAAATTATTGTTACCGGAAATAGTCCCGCGGAATGTGCTACATCTTTACGAAAAGCAGAGCTTTATCCCCAACTCATGATAACAGAAATAGATGTACTTTCTCAGCCACGCTGCACTGTTTGCTATTTTAAACTCAGAAAACCACGTGACCACTTACACGTCCTTTTGAGATCACGTTATATCATCATCCGGGTAATTCGCTCTGACGTCAGTATCTATTTTTGGTATATATTTTTAACAGAAAACCATCGTTGTACTTATTTATATATTTAGAAAGAATGAATATTTAGAGCGATTTAGTTCACTCTTTATACTGTCGAAACAATTAAAGTATTTTTCACAACTGTCTTTATGTAGACTAAAGCATGAGTTTATGCAGAAATTATGTAAAAATTCCCCCAAACTGAAGTAAGGTTTGGTATTTAATATAAACCAACTGTCGGATATCAGTTTTAAATATTATAAAATATGTACATCGTCGAACACACACAATTGACTTTTCCGTTTTAATACATTCCTCGACCGTGGGTTTATTGGTTAACTTTCTGTCGTCATATCGAACTGAATAAAACAAGAATATCTTGTTAGGTAAGTATTGCTCTATTGTAGAGTTGCATTTAAAATGTAACTATGATTATTTTTTGGATGTAATATTCAAACAAATTCACATAGCCTGGCTGCATTACAGCAAATGTGAAAATATACATATTGATTGTCTGCATGCTTAGCATTAACATTTCTCAAGTAAATAATGTTATGTTATTTATGTATTTCAACTTATCTTTTACTATCATCATTGTCATACCAATAGTATAACATGCAAACTGTATGTAATTTAAATTTGTTGTCTGGGTCATTCAATTGTTGCCACATTGATTTTGTTCAACGTTGTATTTTCTGAAATATATATATAAATATATAACGCTTTCTGATCTTGTGTTTAGTTTCGGCAAGGTCACTCTATAGCGTCCTACCACTGATCATATGCGTGCTTATATATGTTATTTATACTTTACACATAGGTTATATGCATTTGTACTACATGTATATAGTCTTTGTTTGTTCAATCGTTTGAAATTGATTATACATGTATTGATACTCTTGCTGGGTATATTTGTATTATTACATCAGCCTTTTTTATCTGTCTGTCTGTCTGCCTGCCTGTCTGTTTTGTCAGAATGTCTGTCTGTAGGAATGACTGTCTGTGGGTCTGTCGGTGTGACTGTTTGATTGTCTATCTGTCTTTCTGTCTATCACTCTGTTTGTTGGTCTGCCTGTGTGTCTGTCTTTCTGTCTGTCACTCTGATTGTCTGTCTGTCCGCGTGTTTTTCACTGAGTTTATCGATCATTGCGCCTTTTCTTTTTAGGACTTTTTTCTGCTGTTTTTTCATGTGTCCTCATATTTAACCGCATTATATAAAAGATTGTATCGCCTATTTTTTGCGCATTTGTTCGACTGTTTTATTGATCTTTTTAAGTGTTTCCCTATTTCTTGTCTTCATATGTTGTTCTCTCTGTAATTTCTTAAATTCTTACATGCATAAACTTGTTTTTCATTTGTTTGTCTCAGTAAAGTTGCATGTTTTGTTCAGTTTGTAAACTTATATGTATGTATTTCTTGTATCTTCTTAAATGGAGGAATAAAGATATATATATTGGACTGAAACCTTCATCGGATTAAGAAGCGACCAATGAAATATCATTACCAGAAACTAATTATCCCAAGGGCGATGAATGGAGAGTAACGGAATGGATCGGTCGTGGGTGTCCGACGATGGTATATGTAAGGACTCAAAATGATATACGTAGAGGGATTATTTGACGACAAGAAAAGTAGTTATATCAAAAATAAACTTACATTGGAAAAGTGGCAGAGCTGGAGCAAGATGAGCGGCGATCTCCATAAACTCTGCTTCGGTCGTATCCTGTAAAGAAAATGTCAATAAATTATAAATACACCATCAAAACATCCTGGTGCTTATTGCTACATGTATGTTTAAAAAAGGAAAGAAAAATCAGTAAAATAAACACTACTGCTAAATAACAGTATCGTTTGTTTGTTTGTTTATTTGTTTGTTTGTTTGTCTGTCTGTTTGTTTGGTTTATCGTCCCACCAACAGTATTTCAGTTTGTTTGTTTTTTGGAGACGGTGGTCACTTAAAGCAGATAGAGTGCTGCCTTCAGTGTGTATAGCATGCCATGAACACCTGGCATGATACCACACCCAGTCACATTATCCTGAAACCAGTCGTGGGACTACCCTTAAAATTGAGCGTTAACAAGGGAGCTATACCACTATCATTTTTAATACCGGTATGTCGCGGCCCAGGATCGAACCCAGGGCCTCCGTACTTGGAGCCGACGCTCTGCCCATTGCGCTACCAGGACCGGAGTAAGTTAACATTAAAATCAAGGTTCTGGCAAGTATAGTCCTGTTTTAAATAATAACAGAAAATTGTATGTGGCATATACAATATATATATATTTGTTTTGAAAAAAAGAATGGCATAACCCCGGAACGAATGCAGCCAGAGTTATCACACATTTTAGAACAACTACCCAACAATATCACCATTCAGTTAACATGTTTAATATTCCAGCTAGTAGGAAATGACAAAGTTATCGAACAAAAACAAAAAAAACGGGCAGACGGACGACGCAGGCATTACAATAATACGACCAACTGGGCGTTACAAGGCGTCTGTAGGAGGTTTACATACCGGATGTGGGTGGTTTACATACCGGATGTGGGTGGTTTACATTACCGGATGTGGGAGGTTTACATACCGGATGTGGGTGGTTTACATACCGGATGTGGGAGGTTTACATACCGGATGTGGGTGGTTTACATACCGGATGTGGGTGGTTTACATACCGGATGTGGGAGGTTTACATACCGGATGTGGGAGGTTTACATACCGGATGGGGGTGGTTTACCTACCGGATGTGGGAGGTTTACATACCGGATGTGGGAGGTTTACATACCGGATGTGGGAGGTTTACAGACCGGATGTGGGAGGTTTACATACCGGATGGGGGTAGTTTACATACCGGATGTGGGTGGGTGTGTTTCGGTTATGTTTGAACAAGAATGCTGCTTTTTTGGAATATTTTGTTTAAGTATAATAGGTGCAGAAAGACGCATTAATATTTCATAATCATTTTATATAATGGTATATAATAAAATGATATGATTAACGTACTTTAGAATAATGTCATATCATACAACAATATTATATTATATTATATTATATTATATTATATTATATTATATTATATTATATTAACATCATATTATATTATATTAACATTATATTATATTTTTTATTAACATTTTATTTTATTAACATTTTATTTTATTAACATTATATTATAATATATTGACATAACATTATATTATATTATATAAACATTTCATCATATTATATTATACTAACATTACATCATATTATATTATATTAACATTAATTAATTATTTTAACACTATATTAACATTATGTGATATTATATTAACATTATATTACATTTACATTATACTACATTACATTATATTATATAACATTATATAGCATATCATATAATAAACAAAGGCGTCTTACCTGGACCAGATTGAACAGGTGGGGACATGCGTGGAACAGAACTCCACGGAACTCCTCAGGAACGACAACTGTTGATAATTTAATTGTCAAAGAATGTCACGATTTGTCTTAAATTTTACAAACAATTCAGTGTATCTCTACATGTCTCATACAATGCTAAGCTTTACTCTTAGTCGCTAGCTATGTAAAGTACCATCCCAGTGGGATGAAACCGTTAATTATCTCGTCAATAATGAACCTCCCATACCAGATCATTTAGTCCAATCAGAAAGCGGCAGCTAATTTATTCTGAGAGATTGTTTACAAGCCAACATCGCAGCGACCAAGTATGATCATTATAGTGAAGTCCAACTATTTTGGTAGATGAAGACCTCAGACTAGTGCCTGGGTAGAACCACCAGCGCACCGCAGGTCAGCTGGAAGACCTACGCCCCGAACGGGACTCGAACCAATGCGGTGAGAGGCTAGGCAGTCAGAAGAGTAAAATGAAAAAAAAAAAACTTTTTTACAATAATATACAGAAAATTTTGATAACTGCGAGTACTGTCTCTTAGTGAACGAAAAGATGGCATTAAACTTACTGGGTTCTTCGGTCTGTCCGGTCTTCTCAGCAACGATTGCATAGAAAAGCTCACACTTGCCCAACAATTGTGTCACTGCAATTACAGTGACAAATATTTATGTATTTTCTTATCATATCATTAACATTTCATTTATTATCTTGCAACCGCCATCATTTTGAATAAATTGTTTTCTTTTTAAAAATAAGAAAAAGTATCATTGTCTTTGAAAGAAGTTGTCTGTGAGTCAAAATTTGAGCTTGTTCAAAATCGTACGTGAGAAATGATTCGACAAATGGGTCGGTTAATCCTATAAGCATCAAGGATTGACATTAATGAATAGTCTCCCCTGAATAATCCTTTTATGCAAGCAAGTCCTTTCATTTGTTTTACTTGTTGTTGTTTTTTAAGCTTGTGCTGTTTGTTGATTTTTTTTGCCTTTCTTGTGATACCCAGGTTAACCATCATCAACAAACACTTCCATTTTCTTTTTTAAATAACAAATCTCTAAAAATATTGTAAATGAATTATAAGCTTATATTTATGCAAAAGTAAGAAATTTTACAGTCTTTATTTGCATTAGCTACAAAAGAATAGATGATAAAGTCCAAGAATTTCAACTAAAAGTACCAACCTACTGTTTGGAATACCTTGCATATTATCTTACCAATCGAAACACCTCGGATAATTCACGAATCATCTCTCGGATGTATGAAGGTAGTCGGATCACCTCGGCCATTTCCCTAAATGGGACTTCTTTTGTGACAGACGTCAAAACAAGGATGGCAGCTCGGATGAAGTACGATGCCAGTTAAACTTCAATTTGTGGCTTCTTCAAATTTAAATCATCCAAATTTAATTTACAAAGCGCAGTAAACAAAACAGCTGTCAAACGACGCCATTGTTTGTGTTTTGTGCGAACTACATTTTAGGCATATTCTTCTGACTGCCGGCGAACACAACGATCGTGATTTCTGTAAGTATCATTACACCAGATACATCCGAGGGATGATTGTCCTGAGGACGGAATCAACCGAGGAGTTCCAATTGATTATCTAACAAGGGAGATAATTTCCCTTTCACCAATATACCCCATTGTGGCAATGAGTACACAATACACAGTTATTGGTTCATGACACTTCTTTTGATTTCTTAGCATGGTACGATTTTTCTCTTATCTTGTCAAAACTGTCATTTCCAATGTCTTTGAAATGACTGCTCTGATTATAATAATTATTTGAAGTGTGCTCAAAATGTTTTTGAAGCGACTTCTATGGTAGTAATAATAATTATATTTGAGATTACTTCCATTGTCTATGAACTAACATTTAAGATAATAATACTCATTTTTGAGTGTTAAAATATAACTTCATATGTTCTCCAAGTGACTCCATGTTAAAAATATATCCCATTTAAAAGAATATATATAACTACATGTATATGCCTTATGTTTCTTTTAACTTCTCAGTCAATAGATATGATACTTACATTCCAGTGCCATAGTAACTTCGGGTCGAGGGGGTTCTGTAAAAGAAGGGAAATGTATCCGCTAGTTAACGTTTAAATTCAACTAAATTCATCACAATAATTAAAGTAATTACTAAACAATCGCACGCTATTAGTTCTATAAAAAGCACCTGCCACGTTCAATAACACGACGGCCTGCTTTAAAACAGTGGCAATATCTATATCACTTTTACGGCCCAATTTATGAAACAAAATATTCTCATTTTTTTCAAACATTCACAGCATGAATTGATAGTCTTTAACCGAATGTGTCATTATTGTCTTGGGCCAATAAGACTACCCTCGGACAAATAACACGGCCAATATCAAAATCAATTATTTATTAACATATAAAACAATACATGATCATAACAATAATATGGTAATTAAAAATGATATTATTTAAATATAAAATATAAAAAAAATATTTAAAAAATAATAATAATTAAGCCGAATCGCGATATTTCGGATAGAAATTTGGTGCATGAATGTGCTATTTATAACCAATGTACAGTCTGCCCGGGGACTCTTCCCGTATATTCTCAAGGAAAACAGTTATAAATGGATTGTTTTGTTTTGTTTTGTTTAGGAAATAACATTTATGATCATTATTGCGACGTCCAGCTTTTTGGTGGAGGAGGACCCCAGACACATGTATTGGTAGAACCATCGGCGCACCGCAAGACAGCTGGAAGACCTTCTCACATTAAGTGCTTCGCCCCGAATGGGACTCGAACCCACGCGGTGAGAGGCTAAGCAGTCAGAGGAGTTACAAATCGGTGACTCTACCACTACGCCACGGGGACCCCGTCATAAATAGATCACGATGCATCACGCTCTGGTGTCACTCATTTTGTCGTGAAGCATTAACAAAAACAAACAACTATTAGACTTATTACATGAACTATAAATAGACGCAACACGATTGGTGCCCCCCCCACTCCCCCCCCCCCCCCCCCCCCCCCCCCCCAAAAAAAAAATAAATAAATAAATAAAATAGTCGAGTCAATAAATATAGGTATTGAACCGCTTTCGCTTATATTAACCGTTCTGTTAATAGAATGCGAAATTTTCATCAATATTATGCGTGCGCATCTACAAAACTTCCTAAGAATTGTACGCATATTGGGATACTCGTCCCAGACGAACAATATTCACGTAGTAAGCAACGTAAACTATTTTCTTGCATTTAAGTTTAAGATATTTCCCAGATAATAGGTAAATAATTGCATAATATTTACTTAATTTGCTTTTAGAAAGTTTTACTAATACGAGCGCGCGTCAGCCTGTTTACTCATCTGTGCGAGTGATAACAACAAATCTAGACCCTCTATAGCGTTGATTGATACCTCGTTTACAATTGTGATAAAGCGTGTGCTTGTCACTTCTTAGGATTGCCCTTTTTCTAAATCATGACTGCTTTCTCTTCTTTATGATGCATACCAGACTTGTTGGTGAAGAAAGAACGAAATGAATTGTAAAATTATTTTTAATAACATTCGTTGATATTCGCCCCTTTTCTGTATTATGAATGTTTTTTCCTTTTAATAATACATACAAAATTAATAAGTATAAAACGAACTCTAAACTGATTTTTTTTTTCAATAAAATAAGATGTCATTCGCTTTTTCTATATATTATAAATGTTTCTCCTATTTATAATATATATCAAAATCCTTGCGAAGAAAGAATTAAGGTAATTGCAAACTGATTTTAAATAAATTAGGTGCTGTTCATCCTTTTTCTAAATTATTATCTTTTTCTCTGGGCTATAATACACAGATTCTTAATTACAAAAAAAAAATTAAAGGAACTAATTGTTAAAAAATAAGGGCGATATTCGTCTTTTTTCTGTATTATTTATGTTTTCTCTTGTATATAAACCGGCCGCAATAGCTCAAGTGGTAGAGCGTCGGCTTACGGATCGGGAGGTCGCGGGGACAAACCCCGGCCAGTTCAAACCAAAGACTTTAAAGTTGGTAGTAGCGGTTTCCCTCTTAGGAAAAACGGGAAAAACAAGATTGATACTTTTATATTTATAGTTAAATTGCAACCAATGGCCATTTGAAGTTTATATAAAGGGAAATACAAGCACGAATCAAGACAATGTTACGGACCCTTTATATTTCGGTGAGTTACATGTAAGACTACAATATCATCAATTCAAGTCATAATCTTATCATATATGTTAATGCAATCCGACATTATTGCAAACACCACAAAATACATTTCTGTAATTCTGCATCGTCACTGTAATTTATTTCATATATATGCTATATCAATAACATATTATTTTGTTAAAACATAGTGCGAAATATTAAAGTTCAAGAAAAATACTTTACGTTCTTTGCAGCATTTTTCTCAGTACCTTTATATTAAAACATGATAACAAGCTAGTTTCCACTGTAGCACGATGCATTGGTTACCTTTTTTTTTTTGCTGACTGTTATATATTTATGAACTTAGTTATATAATAACTTGGAATATAATAATTGGAACTTTGTGTGCCACATTTCGCCCTTTTATTCAGTATTTATTGGACTATTTTGTTGCTGGTAGATAATCTCACTTTGTTCACATGCAGTCTGAACATCAAAGGACGTATCAAGAAGCAGTCCTATGTAAGTATAACTATTTAATTATAATTGAATCCATGTACAATTACGTTCAAGGTTTTAGACATTTTAATGGTGAAAAGAAATAAACCAAAATCTTTCGTGTTTGCGATGTTTGTGTGAAAGTTACAGGCACACAAAAAATAAATACAAACATACATACAAATAAATAAAAAAAAAATAAGGCAATTTACCAAATTAGGAGGCGTATTCTGCCGGGTTAATAAAGGGGTGCTTTCACAAATACGTACCGGAAGTATAACTTTTTCTCTTTAATAAAACCTGATTATATGTTTTGGCATCAAAGTTTTAAAGATAATCTTAATCTGCTGGTGTCGAAAGGAAGTTGAACCTATGTAGAAGTAAAAGAAAGCAAAAATCCACTTTTACCGGAAGTATATACTTCATTGCAATTTGGTGGTTACCGACTGACAATTTGTCGGTATGTGCATTTTATGAAGCAGAACCGTCTTACAAGTTGCAGAAGTTAACTTATTTTTTATAGACAATAAATAGCTCTTTTCGTCTATATCATGGTTATGGGGGTCTGCAGGTCGTGGGTTCAAACCCCGGCCGGGTCAAACCAACGACTTTAAAGTTGGTAGTAGTGGCTTCCCTCATAACGCTCAGGGCTAAGGGGACAGCATTACGCCTAACTCGTCGGTGTCAGTATAATGGCCGGGTTGAGTTCCTGGGCACCTCATAAGTGCCCCTGTGATATAATGATAGAAATGTCGCTGCACAGTATCGGCAAAAATGCCGGCTAATCCCATCCCATCTCTATGGGGGTCTATCCAAACTTGCAATATTAACTCTAGAGATGCCAAATTAAAGATGTCCCCGTTTATACTGGTTAAATACCACGTTAAGTCCAGCAGTGAAAGAAATAGATAAAATATCTCTTCAGTGCCAATAACCAGGAGTTTGAAAGAAAACTGTACATACAATTCATTAAATAAAGATTTAGAAATTATTCAAATTCATTTACATTTCAACAAAAAATAAGAAATATAGCATTAAAATGCCTCGATACGTTGTAACGATACAAATATACAACATAATATTATTTAAAAAAGAAAATCACAAAGATGAGATAGTTTTACTTCCAAAATGCCATCAACGCCGATTACGTTTTGATTTTAGGGCACAATCATAATTGCACGGCTCAGAAAGTGACAATCTTTAACAATAACAAGAATAAAAGTCTGAAACATATCAAGAACCACAATGGAAATAAGAGTCTATTCAGAAACCTTTTGTATTAACCTTGGCATATAATTTTGCTTGATATGGCTTTATTAATATATTCATTGTTGTATTGTTACATTGTTGTGTTGTTTGTTTTAATATCATAAGCCATGTTATTATACATTTTATGTTGAAATAAATCTATCTAAATCTATCTAAATCTATCTATTTAATTTGGTAAGCTGAGACAAATGCGAAGCCTAAAATGGGAAATTTTACAAAAATAGAATGCATGGTTTCTCAGATATAAAATTAAAAAAAATAACTTACCTTCTCCGCCAGGACCTTGTCTCTTAGGAAAGGCTGAGCCCATCACAACCATGCATGCTACCGCGGCAACAAATAGTGCGTTCATGGTGGTTGTTATCGTTGTTTCTGTCGTCGTAGACAAGTTGCAAGTTTTGGTGCAGCTGATGGTGGTGCTCCGGTGGTCAGTTAGTGTCAGTTATATACACCCCGCCGGACAACGATCGAAAAGCGCTTGGTCCGTCCATTGGTCAATGGTGCGCCAGTGGGGTGGGTGTAGTATGAGTAGTAGGGGGGGGGGCTAGTGTGTGTGTGTGGGGGGGGGGGGCTCAGTACGTAATGGAAAGGATGATTTAAAGGATGGGTTTATGGTGGAACTGGTTCGTCCATGCTAACCAGAGTTTCGAATTTGAACAATTTTATATAATGTTGTATTGCGTTGCCAACACTTTCAACAATTTAACTTACGTTTATGCAACAAACTGATGGAATACTAGAGATGTTTCTTACGCATTATAACTTGGTCGCTTATTTTTTTACCATTTATCATATGTTGTTTTTCTAAAATACAATTTAAAATGTTACTTATACACTTATATTAACCTAAATGCATTAATCAAAAGCGTTTTAAACACCCTACATTGATTTCATTAATTCCTTAATTTTTACAAATGTCAATTTTATTTCATGATTGATGTTCTACTTTAATTGGTATCTTTTATATGCGTATGTATTGTATGATATATACTGTCGCCTATACCATAAAATACAGAAAAGGTTAAAAAAGATCTAACATGTTTTCAACACGCGTTATTTCAGCACTAATTTTGCCAATGTCTATATCATATTAAACTTATCTTCCTGTATACTCCAATTCCTGAGTAGGACCAGTGTAAAGTTTGTAGCCGTTTAAAGCCACACGTAATTCATAGGTTTACCAAAATGAATATCATTTCGAGTTTGGACTGTGACTCGAACCCGGGACCCTCGGGTGCTAATACCAGCCCTTAATGTCATACTTTATCAAGAAGAAATTAAAATAGTACAAGTAAAACAAAAAGTACGTTGCACAGAAGACTAACAAAAACAATAGCGATTGAGCCCCCCAATCCCCCCAACACCCCCACATCCACCCCCACCCCATCCCCACCACCCCACCACACCACCAGGCTAGACAAACTTGCAAAGTGCACAAAAAACGAGATCGCAATAAAGGCTGTTTAAGAATGTAGTTTAGTCTTATTTTCATATTTTCTTTATAATTTTCTATTTTATTTAATTATATTTTTGGTTGAAAGAGTAAGAAATACCAGTGAAAGATCATTTTTTCATTTCACTCTGGCCCAAAGTAAAATGATTAGGTAATCATTTTCACTCTAGGTCTCAGGGAAGGTAATTTGGAACTACTGAGGGGATTGTAAAACCGATGAAAAAAAATTTAAACACGAAATAAGCATGTAGTAAAAAAACCTGTGTATGATCGCATTTCACATATGGACATAAAATATTTTCTGACAACTGATGAAATAAAATACAGTCATACACCGTAATCGATAAATATTTTTATTCTTTTCTACTCATTAAAGTTATTATTCCCCTTTAAGCAGTTGCCAGTTTCAAAATAACAAGTATTTTCTTAAAGGTGATTGAGTATTTAAGTACAGTGCATAACGATTTCACGGGGCTGTTCTTATAAACGGACCGGTGTTGCTTGTATTGTATTTTTCGTCGCAGGCTACTTATTTCTATAGACTCTCATCTAAGTCCCAACAAAGGACGTCTTAAGTTGCAATTGTCACAAATTGCTGTACCGAATAAGCATTTAACACTTATTTACAATATCTCAATAGTTCACTAACAGGTAAATATTTCCTCAACCAATGTGCGATTTAGTTTCCAAATCAGGCCCCAGATAAGCAAATTTGTCTTAAACGTTTATCAATGTTTTGGCAAAAGAGAAACACGAAATTACCACTGGAATATTGTTTACAAAAAGTAACAACGTATTCACGTCATAGTTACAGAAATGATTTTAGTTTAGCTACTTCTTTTTGATGTAAATTTGATATTTAATTAAAGTTTGTCATACAGTTAACATAGAAAAACTTATGTATTTTACCTTATATAAATTTTATTTGACGAAACGTGCATATGCATTGCAACTGTCGGGTTTGCTCTTTCTGTTAAATAACTCATCACAGATTTGTTCTTACATTTATATTTGGCTTGCATGTGAATACCTTTGTCCTGTGCATTTTCAAATTTTGTTATATGTTGCAATGCTCATAGGACTTTGTCGTATATTCTTATTCCTATCAAAACGTTTCATTAAATCGTTTTTTTCTTGTCGCCATGAATATAAAGTATTGTCAGTTGAAAAGATAACGCAAGGGCCTGTTCATTGGTGCCTTAAATCTATGTGCAAAATAATGCATAACACCTCACTTTTCCAAAAAGTACTTTCCATTAGGAACGCCGCACAGTCAGATATTTTTAAACTAAGAAAGCCACGTGATTTATTTCTGTTGAGATCGCGTTGCACTATTATCTGGGTAACCTGCTCCGATGCCGGTATGTATTTATTTTTAGCTGACATTTCCACATACGGTTGAGTAAGTATGACAATCATTAACATCAGAAGAACATGTTGTATTCAAACAGTGTATTTTATGTGCATGTTATCCAGAGCTTTTCACAGGTGTCCCCAGCTATACATGTACATGGCAGGCGCGTATCTGGACCGTTTTTGAAGTTACGCACAATTACAAGGGAAATAACCTTTGTAGTAATACTTTTGAATATGCACAGTTCTTTTCTAATGAATTACAGGTAAAATGAGGACATGCGAGGAACTGAACGCAAAATGTGAACGATTAAAATTATGACGTGTATAAATTTAACCATATTAAACTTTTTCAACTTGATTGTTGTGGTAATCAGTTTTTAAAACATAGAAACTATGGAAATAAAATATATCATTCCTAACCCGGGTTAGGCATCGACTTTCTTATTGTTTTTGGTCCTGTTAGATTTTCGATTTTTCGAAAGGAGGTTGCGCATGCGCGTAAATTGCGTAATGTCAGAAACGCGCCTTTCAGGTTTAATATTTATCGCATCAATAAACAAGTCATGTTAGAAAAGTGTGTTATAGATCCATAATTAGTTGATACATTAGAAACAGTCTTCCAGATACATGTAAAGTATAGAATACACAAAAGACGTTATAAATCATATTTGTTTAAATGTCATCCTAATATGTTTATAATTATATTGTATATTGTATAATTATATAATTTTAGCCGTACAGAAATTTATATGTCTACTTACGTAATTTAATTTTTATCTAATTATACTTTATTAAGGTTAAACATTATTGCATTCTGCGGTGGTTGACCTTTCAAGTGTACGTATGCCATAAAACCCAGAATACAAAATACAAATACCAGAAGAAATATAGCCTATTTAATAATGCACTGTAGTTGCACCAATTAGATATTCGCAAAGGTCTCTATATACTTGTACTTATATACAGGTATATTTAAGAGTCAAAATGACAGCAATAAATAAAAGAACACTGTACCAAACATTTCAAAACCGTCTCTACATAGGCCTATCCACGATAAGTAATTTACAATGTCTGGGATATTTAAGTGTCCCTGATATTATTTCACTGGTATGTTCATCTTAATGATTGCAATCAGGTAAATATGGCGCCAATTAATCTGAGAAGTACGTCTGCTTCCAACTGTTAATTGTATATGCATTATAACCCCAGCTATTCCAAAAGGTTTATATACATATACAAGTACAAGGTTGAACCTGTTTTTTCACCAAAATACCACAAGGAATATGTCATATTTACACAGCGTATTGTACGGTATAATATTACTTAAACGCTGTCAACCTTTCATTCTTTATAAGTATTTCACTAGATTTAGAAGGAGGTCGCTTCAATGAAAGGAATTGTGCCGATAATTGTGTGTTTACGGGTCACGTGTCACCTCATATTGACCCGATTACAATTATTAGGATGAACTTACCAGTGTCAATATCAGAGACACTTGAATATCTCACACATTGTTAATTACTTACCGTGGATAAAGTTTCGTTTATACCTTATATAAAAAAAACTCACAATTGAGGTGTCAATGGCTTGATATTAACAAGATTTCACCAGTCAAAGGCAAGATTAATGAGTATTGAAAGATTTTTAAACGTCTTAAAAATTGTCAAAAGAAAATTCCATCTTTCTCATACAACCGATTGTTAAAAGCAAGTTTAAACTAATATATGTATTTTTATGTGAAAACTCTCTCGCAGTGTTCTTTATTCAGCAAACAAAGAGCTGAACACTGAATATTTTAATTATTTGAGTATATTAAACCCAATGTTATTGTGCTAAGTGTGTTTTATCACAGATGTAATCAAAGCAACCATCTGGCCTGATAGTTTACCCAACCTAGTGGCACAATTAGTCGGGCGCCGGCTACATGTACGGGCGGTCACGAGTTCGATCCTGTGCCGCTTCTTATCACAGGTGTTGAAAATGGTAGTAGTATTAGTCCGGCAGCTGCATATGGTTACCGCGCATACTAGACTTTTTTTTCAAATGTAACAAAATGGGTGTCTAGAAACAGAATCTCCAATGTACTTATGAATATTCATAAATTTCAATGAGACTCTAAAAATAGACTTTATTTTTTGAAAAGTTGATTAGATTATTTTCATTTATAAGCAATGTTCAAACAAACTAAAGAGTAAACATATTCAGCTGTCGGACTATATAGGTTCCTTGCTGATGTCCAAACAAGTATAATGGTATATGTAGTTCACCCCACCTCGAGGCAAAAGAAGTAGGAGCTTGGCTACATGTTCGGGAGGTCCCGGGTTGATCCCAGACCGCGACATAAAAAGTTAAAACGGTCCATGTTAAGCAGCAATGCTAACTCCCAAACAAATATAAGGGTATATGTAGTTCACCCAACCTGGGGGCACAATTAGTACGAGCTTGGCTACAAAAAGTTAAAACGGTCCATGTTTAGCAGCAATGCACGCCCAAACAAATATAAGGGTAGTTCCACGACTGGTTAGCCCGGTGTCGGGATAATATGACTAGGTGTGGTATCATGCCAAGAATTCCGGCATGCTATTCACAGGGAAGACAGCACTATATTTATATATAGTTTCCAGATAGCTGAAATACTGTTGGTGAGACGATATACACAATAGGCAAAATATAACAGTACTTTTTATGTACCTTTGATCGATGTTGTTGTTGTTTTGTTGTTGTTGTTGTTGTTGTTGTTGTTTTCAGTTGCCTGTATATTTATATCATTCCTTGATTCGTCAATTTGTTAGGAAATAGATATTAAACAACATAAACAGCAAGTTCATAATATAAGTCTTAAATATTTTTTTATTAAATAACTGTACTTTTTTAATTCTATAAAAAACACCTGCCACGTTTAATAACACGACGCCCTGCTTTAAAACAGTGTCAATATCAAATAACATTTTAACAACCGAATGAGCTATAATTTTACAACGTGTAAATTTCACAAAAACACAATCAAGAATGTTCTGACTTGGATTAATGCAAACACTAAGTATTAAATGTGAAATGTTATAAGTACATGTAGTTATTTAATAAAATTGTCAATAAATAAGTGATTTGATATTAGTTATTTGTCGTCGGGTCATTCGTATTTGCCCCGGCCCTCGGCCTATGTATGCTCAATTAAAATTTAAATTATAAACTGACATACCCGGAATTATATGAGTTGTAAATTACTTATTGCTAGCATGCTAAATATGAATTAGGCTGGCTTTTGAGAGAAAAGATCCAAATCAGCCTGCACCCCCCCCCCCCCCCTCACCCCTCCCCCCCCCCCCCCCCCCCCCCCCCCCCCCCCACACACACACACACCTGGTAACTGTCTGATCAGAATCTTCAATAATTACAAATACTCATAATGGGTCAAATAATCCTTTCAGCGCTGTACATAAGTTTCAACAAAATAAAACTTTGATTTTGAATTGCGATCGAACACATGTGGGATTATATCAAAGGTTAAAAGGTGGTTTCTGACAGTTTGGACTAGATTTTTTTTTCACTCAAAGAACCAAATAAGTTATTGTTGTTTTTAAAGATCACGCAAAATGCTGATTGTTGATGTCCTACATCTATGTTCAAAGCGAAGCATAACACTTAACTCGTCATTACAAATAGTATTTCCTATCTAAGCCACGCTGCACAGTAAGCTATTGTTAAACTAAGAAAATCACGTGACCCTTAACTTTATATAGTCCTTCGAGTAATCCGCTCTAACGTCGATGTCTATTTTTAGCAGAAATCACAATCATACTTATTTAGATTTTTTAGAAAGAATGGGCATGTAAAAATGATTTAGTTCACGATTTCTACTGTCTTACAATTTACATAATGTTCACAGTTGTCTTTTGTAACACAAAGTCTTGCCGAAATTATTAACTATTCACCCCCAATCCAGGGTTACCGGCCGCAATAGCTCAATTGGTAGAGCGTCGGCTTGGGGATCGGAAGGTCGCGGGTTCAATTCCCGGCCGGGTCAAACCAAAGACTCTAAAGGTAGTGGCGGCTTCCCTCCTAACGCTCGGGGCTAAGGGGACAGCATTACGCCTGACTCGTCGGTGTCAGTATAATGGACCGGCCGGGTTCAGTCCCTGAGCACCTCATAAGTGCCCCTGTGCTATAATGATAGAAATGTCGCTGCACAGTATCGGCACAAATGCCGGCAAATCCCATCCCATACCATCCCATCCATGGTTACCTTAATCTCTCGAATACCACCTTTAAAGACAATTCTGTTCTGTTTAATGCTATTAAATATCTTTAAGAAACACTTGTATAGCTGAACCTGTATCAATTTACAAATAATTGTACAATAATCTCTCACGAATATTTACCATTGTCGCCACATGTTTAAGTTTGGGTAAACATTTAACTTATAAAAGAATTGTATATCACGTAACGTCATCAAATGGGGGGGGGGGGAGGTGGGGGGAAAGATTTCAATTGTAAATATAGATGCAAGAATACACAGAAAACCCATTTCCTTTCCACGTGAAAAACTGCTTTTAAATAGTATTTTCTTTGAAAAAGTAAACGCGGCTTTAACTTTACTTTTCTTAAATTGGAAAAGATTCGTGTTTGTTTATTGAAAAGTTACTTAAACATATTTGCTCGCACAAAAGCTCCATATCCGATCACAAACTTGTTTAGAGGTAAACAAAATACAGAACTGAATAAATATAGTTAAAATTGCTTTTTCATCTTCTTAATTTAGCATTTTGGTTGTTGCGACAGTTTAAGGACCTTGTCAGTTTCAATATGTGTGCAGTCACTGCTGTGTATATATGATAATGTATTAGTAAAAGTTGCTGACGTATAGATTGAATTTCTGTGGCGACTTGTCAATAATCCGGTCTGTTTGTTTGTTTGTTTGTTTATGTGTTTGTGTGTTTGTTTAACTTCGTGATGACTTATGTCATGTAAACTATGTGTGCAGACATAACTACCTATAAAATGTCAACAATATTCACCAACTAAACAAGAAAAACTAGGTATGGTCTTCCAGGGGCGGATCCGGAAGGGGGAGGTCAATCTCAGTAAAAACTGGATATACATACACGAAAAGGGACCCTTACTTCGATCTACGCAGTCAATAATCAAAATTTACTTTACAAACTTATTAATTTTTTAAGCCTACATGTATGTGTTTTCACAACTCTACTGTTTTACCTGGATGCATATCCCAGCGTACCCCCCCCCCCCCCCCCCCCACCAACCCACCCACCCATCCCCCTTGGATCCATTCCTGTCGTCTTCCAAAAACTATGTGCGATGCCTGCAACCTGTTTAGCAAGGCAATCGAGATCCTTCTGGAACCAAGTCGGGTTTCTCCCAGACGTACCTCCATCCGAAACCAACTATGCAAAACCATAAATATCTAGAATATGTACTTTATAAATAAAACACAATCAACTGTTTCAATCATTCGTCTGTGCTTTCTTTTAAACTTTGAAGAAAACCCGGACAGTTTCAGTGTAATGCATTGCTATCAATTATCCTTTTATATCTAAAGAACTCGCAGTGATATTAAATTACTTGATGTCTAGACAGGTTGTTGTGACTAACTAAAATCAATGATAAGAAATCATAATTTTGGTCAGTCTTTGTTGAAAATTATGTCTCTTTGATTTACCAGCCGCGTTTTAGTGACAAATTGAGCAATTACACAGTTTTAAAGTGAAGCTTTACAAATAGATCGGGATCTGTTCAATTTTATTGTACAATATGCTCGTGTCAGGTGAATCTGTGTCATTAATTTTTCTATTTATAAAACTTCTATTCGATTTAATATTTCTCCAAATTCTTAAAGGTGGTATCAAACTGGTTGGACAAAAGACGCTTTTTTCAGAACCACCAAAGTCCATGTTACCTGAAAAAATCCCGCAAATGATGTAATAATACTGCATAGATCTGTGTGAACAGCCAAACCTTAATCAACTCAGCTCAACTCAACTCAACTTTATTGAACTCGTTACCGCTTTAAGCGATCAATGAGCAATTTAGCATACAATACATGTACAAAAACACGAGAAATCAATAAAAAAGACTATAACATCTATGACGTCACGTGTAAGCAAAGCGTCTCATGATCATAGTTAAATTTAACATGTTTTTGTGCAATATGTAAACCCCGTTTGTTGACATTTGTTTTATGATGAAGGTGGTTCTAAATATTTAGAGCATTGCGAGTGATGTGTTGTAAATAAATAATCCCCACTCGTTATTGCAAATATTTATGTTTTCTATCTGAACTAATTTTAAGATCTGGTAATCCGCTTTGGCGTCAGTATCTATTTTTTGCAAATATCTCTTTTGTGATAATTTATTGATTTTGATGAATATTTAGAGTATTTTTTCCGCTAAGTGTACTCTCTTACACTGGGGGCAGTGTTAAAAATCGGTTTAAACTAGACTTAAATATGAGTTTATGTAAAAAAAAAACATGCCTTAATTGACAAAAATCAGTGGAAAAAAATATTGTTGCATGCATTTGATTAAGCCAAATTATCGGATACTACCTTTAATAGATTTTTATTTAAATTTAAAAATGGTGTTATAAGGTTGTTCTTGTTGTTGTTTTACTTACGACTTCACAACTTATATAGCTTAGACAGTTTTATTAAAAATTCATTTACCGAGGCATTTATCGTGTGTACATTTTAAGACAGATTGTTTTGGTTTTTGTTACGACTCACCGATACAGTTTTTTGTCACAATGGCGACATCGAACTTATTATCGGTGGAGGAAGACCCCAGACTCATATCTGGACAGAACCACCAACACCCCGCAGGTCAGCTTAAAAACCTCATAACATCAAAGTCTTGGCCCAGACTGGGATTCGAACCTACGCGTTGAGGGGCTGAAGAATTTGTAATATAGTGTGTATTATTATTATTATTATTATTATTATTATTATTATTATTATTATTATTATTATTATTATTATTATTATTATTATCATTATTATCATCATTATTATCATTATTATTATTTTCATTCGCTATCAACGTTAGTTCATATTGTTTAAATATTTTAGAATTCTCATAGAACCTCTAAATATGATATCGTATTTTTTCAGTGATGTGCACATATTTTACATTAAGAATCTGCAAAGTATAAAATTTGTATCAAAAATGGTATCCGATAGTTTCCCTATATAAAATACAATAAACAAAACCTTACCTCAATTTGCGGAATTCTGGTTCATGTTCTGCATCAACTAACATGCTATAGGGGAATCTCAATATTTAAGGTGGTATCTGACAGTTTGGACCAAGTGAACAATGAAAGAGAAGTCCCCAATTCTCATTGCAAACAAGTATTTCCTATCTGAGCCACGCTGCAGAGATAGCTATTTTTAAACTAAGAAAAATACTTGACAATTTACTTTTGAATTGATAAAGTGTAGTCCGCTCTAACTTCGATATCTATTTTATGCAGAGATCACTATCGGGCTTATTTATAGATTTAGAAGCCCACGACGAACGAATACGTATCATTCCATTCAACTCCTTGGGATTTTTTTCTACGAGATCGCCGTATTGAGAATAGATATCAGCCAATCAAAACAGCACTTACATTTGTGGTACTCGTACGTGCGGAGGTAGTTAAATTATCTAGAAACTTGAATTCTCTTTGCATTGATGACGTCATTTTGAAAGGAAAGCCGAAAGCTAAATAGTACGAGCCATCCGATTGGATAATAGGTGCAGGACAACTGCTTTGGCTTTTGTCTAAAACGGTGAAATGACGAAAAATGATCTAACTGTGCATGAATGGACTGTAATGTATTCAGTAGCCATGGGCTCCGACGATGTCAGACATCACGATTAATATATTTGGGTTTTGCGGAGCAGTAAAATCATAATACGTTGGAGATATTTTATAATTATAATGAGAACAACAAACGATGGTGGTATTAATTTGAATCTTATTTTATTTTAGGAATGATGAAAATATAAAAAATAAACACATGGTCGTTGTTGATATCGGGTTCCGGTCCTTGCTTCTCTGTGTAGGATTACTTGCTGTAAAAGAAACAAAATGTGATATTTAACTGCAATTGTTATAGAATATATCCATATATAAAATATACAAATATATTAAAACTCTATACCTTCTCGTTGATTTAATACTATTTAAAAAAGGAATAGATTGTATGTATTTTATTTTAACTGCCCTAAATGTGAAAGGCCACAGAAATCACTGCCATCTTGTACAGCTTGTGGCCGAGATCAAACTTGTCAAGATTGATATCGGAGTCAATGTAAAAAAAAATGTTCCAAATGATTAAAATGAAACAAAATTTAAAGATAACCAATCCCTAGAATTTATCGTCAGCGTATAGGTATAATAGTATACTGGTAAAAAGTACTTTATCAAAATTTGATAATCTTGTTCAAATCTCATTCGTCAAGCCATTTGACGATTTTACTTTTTGGTGTAAAAGAATAAAGTGATCTAAAAGGCGCGTGATCTCTGAGGTGAAGATCGGTGTGATAACTTAACGCAGTAATTTGTCATCACCAGACTGAACAACAAATTTGTGTGAACACGCATGTGCAACAAACCACGCATTCTGGCTTGACTCCTCCCCTTGTGACGAATAGTTTGAACACGTCAAGACGATCGACTGTTTGATTGACAGTTTTATGCGGCGGATTACATGTCATTTTGGTAGATCAAGTAGAAGTGAGGAGGGGCTTCAAAGTCGGATAGAATCTATGAAGAGGTTTCGGCTTCTATTTTTTATAGAAACGTCTTAATAGAATTATTATACAAAGCGGAAGCACAATTCCCAATTTCGGCTAGACGAGAAGGATCATAACATAGGTGACTCATATCTAGTGACGTCATCGGCTATTTAAAGCATGTTGTACGCAGTCCTTACTGGAGTATGTTCTTCAGCTCGCGGAGGAGGGTCTTAAGCTCGTTGCTTCTCTTCTTGCTCTCATATTCTTCCTCTTCTTCCTCCATGTCTTCGTCAGTCTCATTGACTACGTCATCAAACATACTATGGCAAACTTCGAAGGCTTTTTGAGCCTCTTCCAAGAAGCGAGAATCGTCTGCAACGAAGGAAGAGCACACTTTCGTCAATTATGTTTATATTGTTTTCTTATATATTATAATGTATATAATATATATGTAGAGTGTAATTATGATGATGAGGAGGAGGAGGAGGAGGATAATGATAACGATGTTTTGTTTAACTGCTTAGCTATAAAATGGCATATTTATGATTTTAGAACATAAAATGCGTTTGGAGTGTGAAGTAAAAAAAAAAACGAAGAGCTTCAGATAGATATGTGATTGCTTAGTACCTACCTCCCACGTGGTATTCAATGGCTTCCTTCTCAGCAAACAAACCGAAGCCTGTGAAAGGAAAATAAAACACGGTACTGTAAACATGCTAGTGTACTGGTGATAACTTTATGTGAATTCAATGTCGAATATCGATTGATGTTATCAGACAACCATCCCGCAATAATATATTTATCTTTCCAGAAGAGTAGCACTAGAATGATATGATAACATACTGGTATTATACTCACTTAATCACGTATGATAAAAATGATAGATGTTGTTTGTATGTATGTGATCTTTCTAATAGATGTTTAATAGTCGTATTCATTATAATTTGTGTAAGTATTTCAATTGTTACATTGCACATTTATTTTATTTCTATTTTTAGTCGAAGACGAAAAAATGCGAGGGAATTTACGGTACGCTAAAGATTAGTAAACGTCAACACAAATAAACCGCTCTTTTGCAGTATATTGCAAATATCACAGAAATAAACGTATGTATTTAATTAGTTTTTAGATTTTATTTACACTTTTAAAGTGGTAAACAAACACTTTTCTTATTTTTGACACATTGCTGTATAATAACAAAACTTTTCCAAAGTCAAAATGCAGAACGTTAGATTCCTGGACGTTGTCTTAAACTCGTAGCTAAAGTACAAAGATTTTTCATTTGTTTATTTTATTTGTTTATGGTTTATAATTATTATTATTATTATTATTATTATTATTATTATTATTATTATTATTATTATTATTATTATTATTATTATTATAATTATTATTATTATTATTATTATTATTATTATTATTATTATTGCTTTTGTCATATTCAAAAGTTAATGAAAAGTGTCAGTTGTGGTCTATTTAGGTACATTTATACCATTAAGGACCATTTCGGGTTTTATCTCATCATTTCTGACCTGAAATTTAAAAAATTAAGAAGATCTTAATAAAAGATAATACTTCTCATAATAAGCAACACTTCATGTGTACGAGTCTTGGTCAGGGCTAGAACTTTCATGTCAAAGATGTTTTCTGACCTGCGGTGCGCTAGTGGTTCTACCCCCCCCCCCCCCCTTCCCCCCCCCCCCACCCCCCCCCCCTAAAAATTTTTTTTAAAAAATGGGTCTTCCTCCACCAATAATTAGAAGGACGTCACCATTGTGACTAAGATTGTGTCAGCGCGAGATGACAACAACAATATGTAACCCAGGCCGGCGCTCTCCAATGGTCACCCAACCATACACCAGCCACAGTAACCGTTGCTTAACCCAGCAACTTTGGAAGACGCTTAAGCGTTAAAGTGTAAACCTCGCAGTGACGCTTATATTTCTGTCACTGCAGTCATCACAAATAAAAACTTTAAAGGATAACTTACACTGGAATAGTGGCAGAGCCTCTGCCAGGTGGCTGGCTATCATGATGAATTCTTCTTCGGTTTTATTCTGTGGGGACAAGATCAGTCAATCAAATATTAACTAATGATTGACAACTGAGCCATTTTTCATCAATATAAAGAATAAATGACACATCAAGAGATTTATTCTAAAATTCAGGTACATATCCCAGTTTTGTTCAATAAAGAACAGATATAAGTTTTTCTTATCGAATATAAAGATACATTTTTAAATTTGAATCAATGTTTTTTTTTAGTTTTTCGTATGTAAATAAATATTGTCAATGAATAATAGCTATCATGCTCATCAACATCTGGAAAAACACCAACTTTTTGATAAATTTTACAAAATGTGCATCGTTTTATGTCTCTTTCAGTGAAATGCAATTGTCTTATTTATTAATCATATCTTATTTCAACAGATTGATTTAATCAAATATATGCATCGTATGAATATAAAAAAGTGTGTTACTGCGAGCAGGGCGGACACGTGGGGACACCCCTCTGCCAGAATGCCATGGAACTCCTCGGGAACGTTAACTGCCAATAAAGACATATGTCATAGAGTGTTCGGGTGTATCCAAATATAGAATCTCATCAACATTTAAAATAAAAACACATTTTCGACAAAAAATGCATTTACAAATATCAACTCGAGGACGGCTTGCAAAAGAAGTTCATATTACCGCTTAGAAAAGAATAAACAATAAATTATTCGTTTTTGTTTTTAGCAGAAATCCAAGCTTTGGTCACCTCGTTACCTTGAGGCATCACAGCTACTCTATTTTAAGGATATCTGCTTTCTCGTTGTAAATACATGTAGTTTCGTGCTGCTAAACAGATTAAATATTTTGCAAAGCAGCATGAAGTAATATGCATTTCTACTAAAACGGTCCTTTGTTCATCATTTCTGTTTGTTTGTTTATTGGGTTTATCGTCCCACCAACAGTATTTCAGTTATCTGGAGACGGTGTCCACTTGAAGAAGATATAGTGCTGCCTTCATTGTGTATAGCATACCGTGAACACCTGGCATGATACCACACCCAGTCACATTATCCTGACACCGCGCCAACCAGTCGTGAAACTACCTATATATATATTCTAATGTATATTCTTGTAGTAGATACACATGTTTAAATGCAGAAATCTTCTTCGTTATTTTTTGTTTTAAGAGATTTTGTTGAGTCACGTCCAAATAGGAGTCCTGAAATCTGCCAATTTTGATAGTTTTATACTAACGATAAAGTCTAATGAATTTTAACATTAAAAAGTATTTTTCTTTTTTCTTTTTTACTTTTAAATTGTATTGAACATTTTGCGTTGACATCGATAACAATGTTTACATGCATGTTTTCTCCAATGGTTAAGTCTGTTTCAAGACAGCACTGGTAAATATAGCACACGACAACGTAACCGGTGTAAGAATTGTTTTAGAGTGACGGTTTTACCTAAATGAATGCGACTAGAGCTTCGATGACAACAACAAAAACAACACTGTTGCCCCAGCTAAGCCTGTTCCAGTTTACAGGCGACACATACAAGACATGCTGATATAAGAAAAATCCTGTGCGTTTATCAGAAGAAAATAAAACTTACCATGAGGCACGGTTTGTCCGGTCTGCTCGGCAACAAAGAAGTAGAACAGCTCGCACTTGCCCGCCAGCTGTGTCACTGTTTAAGCAACAAGAAAAACAAATAATACTGATGATCAGGTTGCATCGAATACCAGAGCACAACAGTGGTGCATTACAGGCATTAGAAATGATATTCTTAAAAATCCGCCCTACACCCATACGCACCCTATCCGCGCAACACACACAAAGATTAGACCATACTGGTAGATCACCTTTGGGGGGGGGGGGGGGGGGTCATAAGCAAAGTGGCGCTCTGGATGTCATTAGTGCTTGCACTGTGACTTACAGAACTGCAAATGCCTAGCACGTATTAAATAAAACTTAATGAAGATTATGGACTAGTGGAGCCTTCAGATGTACCTAGCTGATCATACACAAAAATTAAACAATGGTGAAGGGTCACAGTTGGCAAGGCCATAAAACAGTAAGTATGTGTCCTAAGTAGGGATATAAAACTTATCAACAGGGATGACAGATGCAGCCCATGAACTATAACAAGAAAGAGACATCCAAGGCGCCTTGGAGAGTAAGTAGAAAATGATTTTCCTGGGAACTAAACACTCTGTTATACTGTAGACTTATTACATGAACATTTGACGGTAACGAACCATAACTCTGATGGGAGGTAGAGTATTTGCTACTATCTTTGTTTTCTCTGTTCTCTGCTACATCTGCATTTACAAGCTAAATTGTTAACATCGATAGTCTCGGTTTCTTTTGTTAAACAATACTTCGCCAAACAGCTGCGAATTTCTGTAAATACCAGCTACATTATTATAAAAGCAGGTTACATAATTGTTGTACGCTACACTTTAAAAACAACGGAATACTCAGTTTTTTTCTCTGAAAAAGGCCTCACAGAACAGCTGCGATTTCCTGTTTTGCCAGCTACACTATCGTCCCCACAAAATGCATTCCTTAAGAGACTCTGCTCTTCAGAGCGAGGTCAATAAAACGAACAACATAAAGGGCGTCACAGAGAGCACAGCTTAAAGCAAGTGAACGAAAATGCTGGGGACCAAATAATCTGTTAATTTGCAAGTCACTCTCACTCTCTTTCTCTCTCGCTCTCATCTCTCTATCTCTCTCTCTCTCAATTTCTATCTCTTGCACTATTTTCCCCTCTCTCTCTTTCTCTTTCTCTCACTCTCTGTGCCTCACTCTCTGTGTCTCTCCGTGTGTCTCTCTCTGCCTCTCTGTCCCTGTGTGTGTGTGTGTGTGTCTCTCTCTCTCTCCCTCCCTCTCTCTCAAATAAAGGCGAGTAATTCCGACAAATGCGTAAATAAAATAGACTTTTTAGTAAATTTGTGAAATCCTTTTTCGTCCCTGATAGCCACACATTTATCGATCGACTGTAAAAATAATAGTAGAGCCCCAAACAAATTTTATATGGTGACTATGGTGACTTTTATGAAAGATTTTGGGAATATAATTTAATTATTTAATTTTAAACTTTTTTTCTAAAGGTTTGTAAATCTTTGAAAAATACTTACATTCAAGGGCCATTGATACGGCCTGTGAGGACAGCTCTGAAACAAGTGACAATATATATTGGTTAAAGTGACTTTATTAGATTCGGCCAAACCGAATTTTCTCAAACCAATTATTTTATGTTTTAACGTCTTTTTATTTTGTGCTGAAAATATGCTAAAAAACATAGCATTTTCTATTTTTATCTGCTTAAAATGTAATAACCATGTCAAAACTCGCTGAAAAGTGAAGCTTTAGTTGATAAACGTTTTGTTTCTCTATTCGGGATTCTTTTTTGTTTATTTACTGTCAAGATATAGTTTTAACTGGCCATTGTTTTTAAATACTATGTTTAACAGAAGCATGTTCCGTTTTTATTTTCTTCATTAACAGAATCAGGATATGACTTCAACGATTCAACATTCTTACACTGTCAATTATCTCGTCGTAATAAAATAAACGATACATCACAGCATAAATCGGAACTATTTTACTGCAACAGAATAGCTGTTCCTTTTACTTTCCCTACCCCTTTTCATATTGCAGACAAATCTGATATATTGTGATAAGTTGTTCTTTTCGTTCACATTTTCCTAAAACTTCTTGTAAAGTAAGGTTTTGTTTTACTATTGACATTCGTTTTAAATGATGATAAACAAATAAATTAACTAAATATGGTATTGAGTCGGTTGTTGATATTAAAAAATAAACAGGAAGTAAGCGGGGTGAATTAAAACAGCAAACTTAAAATCTATTTCCTAATTAAACTCCTATTTGATTATGTCTAAAAATGTACGTTTGTTTTATGTCTTTTACAAGATAAGTACATATATTGACTCTTATGATGTAAAACGCTAGTATACATTTATGTTTTCTTGACACATTAGTCAATTAGAGTACTTTAATAATTAAAAATTGCATAAATTCGAAACCTTAAATGCTCCAACAATTAATACAGCAATAAAACCGGCGTAAACTAAAACTGCAATGCTTCTCAATAATTATGCATAAAATGCAATGCTTTAAATGAATTAAAAACAAAAAAACACACAAACAGTAACACACTAGAATTCCAATTTTAAAATTAGTACCAAATTTTTCTTACCTGGTGGTGGACCTTCAGTACCAGCAGGCCCCGGGCCCCCAGGACCCTGCCTCTTGGGTAAAGCAGCGCTCATACCAACCATGCATACTACCGCGGCGACAAATAGTGCGTTCATGGTTGTTGTTGTCGTTGCAGTCGTCGTAGACAAGTTATTGGCTCTGGTGCAAAGCTCAAGTGGTACCGTGATGAGCCCGTCAGGCCAGTTAAATACACTCAGATGAGCGTCGTGCGCATTGAGGCGTGGTGGGGTGATCAAGGTTGTTTCGAAATAACATAATTATTTAAAGGGGGTATCTAACATATTAATAATATTGGAGAAATTTCAAACAACGAAAAATTTTGCATAACTCGGTTTGTTGAAGTCCTAAACCTGTGTCAGATTTCGCCTCATAACACCGCTAGCGTTACTTCAGTTGAGGTGAATCTATATATACGCAAGTGCAGGATCATTGGCTATTTTCAAAATCAGCCACAATGCCGCAGGGACTGCTTCGCAACAAACACATGGATTATCTACTCATGGTTTCCTTTGTCTATAAATAAATCGTAATCATTAATAAAAAATCGATCGCAAAATTAAGTCATTGGAAATAAAGTTTTCCATGTGATTCCATGTCTATGCTGATTGCTGTCATGAAAAGTCAGATATGATGACATAATTGCGCTATTCCAATACTGACGTTTAAAAAAATCGCCATAATTAAAAGCAAAACCATCCAAGGGAGATATATAATACCTAGGGAGAATGGTTTGCCACATTAACATGTTAAACTGGTGTCTTAAATGCAACATATTTAGCTGAATCGTTGAGGATGAAGTTTGTAGTGGCATTGGTCTACCCAGTCATAGACTAATTTATGATTTAGTGATTTTGATCCTTGAATGTGTCTCTAGTCGATATATTTTATTGAATTTCACATTTAACGCACGTTTAAACATTTGTCTAATATATTTTAATACAAGAAGGACAAGAAGGAATATTACAAGTATGTATTACGTCTGGCAGGGGCGGATCCAGAAAATTGTGCTGGGTGCGGGAGGGAGGGGTAATGCATCAGGATCCATTCAACTTTATCGCAGTAAATACTAAATATATACACAGTAAGGGACACTAACATCGACAGAAGCAATCAACAGACAAAATTTACTGTAAAGACTAAGTGTTTTTTTATTTATATTTATGTGTTTTCACAACTCATCTCTTTTACCTGGCTGAAGGGGGATACATTCGCCCCTCCCCCCCCCCCCCCCCCCCCCCCACCACCACCACCACTCCCTTGGATCCATCCCTGACGTCTGGGTATGTTAGATTCCGTGATCATCGGGCTGCGAGATGTCGTAAGAAAAGTAAATGTCACACATGCATAATTTGAATTTGAAAAAAAGGTTGTTTTCTATGATTTTGGACATAATTCTGTCACCCGCTCATGCATTTATGTTTCACGGCTAAAATATTTAAACCTCACATATTTTTGATTGGCTGGTGTCACGCAAGTGTTGATAAACACTTGATAAATGTTTTAATAATGTTTTTGTTTGGGGGGGGGGGGATTTATCGTCCCACCAACAGTATTCATTTTTCACGAGGCGGTGTCTACTTGAAGCAGATACTGCTGCCTTCACTGTGTATAACATGCCGTGAACAAATGGCATGATACCACCCCCAGTCACATTATCCTGACACCGGGCCAACCAGTTGTGGAACTACCCATGTACTTGCTTGAGTCTTAGCAAGGGAGCTATACCACTAACATTTTAACGACTTTTGTATGTCGCGACCCGGGATTGAACCCACGGCCTCCGTACCTGGGCCGACGCTCTACCGATTGCTACCAGGTTTTCTTTATTAATGTGCCGAAAGTTTATATATATATATATATATATATATTAATATAATACAACGTTTACATCTTATGGCGAGAAACATTTGATCCAGTAAAAGTAACTTCTGTCATGTATAAATTGCTTTTTAATTCATTGAAATTGTCATTAATGCAACGTAAGCAAACAATAACGATAGAAATAGAAATATTGTTTAATATTTATTTTTAACATTACCATAAAAATAATTAATTTATTAAACTTCTCCTTTAAAGTTTCTAAACCAGTTCAATGGCATTTATTTATATATTTTTATGTGGGCGGGTTGGGCTATGGAGGTATTAGATTACATATACCTGAATGATCGCACAGTGTTTGGCTTACAATCCGACCATTTTGTTAATCTGTGTACTCGTCTCCAGGGAGAGTCTCTGTACGTAAGAAGTTCTTATATTAAAATTATCTTTTTGTGAATGTTCGACATGACCCAGTTGAAGGTCTTGCTGTTGTTTTGTTTACATTTATATATATTTAATATATATATATATATATATATATATATATATATAATAGTTATACATGCAATATGCATGCCTTAGTTATTTTACATGGTTTCCATGGAAATGTTCGATATGATAAAGAAGCTATCGTGGTATCATTCTTCAAGTATTCAATTACTGTTAGGGTTACGACATATCATATTTACAGAATGTGTTCGTCTGCTCGTCAATCTCCAGTGATGAAAAATTTTGTTGTCACTTGCTTTTATTGTTTATTCTGGCCTGTTTTTTTGTGTTTTATTCTTATAAGACCTATGAAAGCAACATGCTAGATAAGAGAGTGCAAACGTGTATTACTACTACTTCTACTACTACGACTTCTACTACTACTACTACGACTTATGCTACTACTACTTCTACGACTACTACTCCTATTACTAATACTACTACTACTACTACTACTACTCCTATTACTACTACTACTACTACTACTACTACTACTACTACTACTACTACTACTACTACTACTACTACTACTACTACTACTACTACTACTACTACTACTACTTCTACTACTACTACTACTACTATATATATAATAATAAAGTAAAGAAATGATATAATGTAATTTAAATATAATAATATATATAATATAATGTGTTTGGTTTCTGTCTCTGATGACTTGACTGTTGACTGGATCAATTGCAGCAGATGGTGGTGATGACGACATGAGTTGACGACGTGCTGCATACGAATCTTCTCTAATTACCATACTCTCTGTCTCTCTCTCTCTCTCTCTCTCTCTCTCTCTCTCTCTCTCTCTCTCTTCTCTCTTTCCCTCACCCTGTTTATCTCTCCCCTCTCCTTCTATCTCCATTTCAGTTTGGAGGAAGCGAGGATGCGAGCTAATATGATATATGTCCCCACAAACTGTACAAACTAAATTTTTAGCTGTCAAACTTGTTTTCAAAGAACCAGGGAATGAGCCCATCAGGGGAACAATTTTAATGACTGATTTGGACATCGCCTATTATAGAACCATACAAGTTTAGCTCCGTTGTACGTATTCAGATCAAGAAAGCAACAAAGAAAATCACGTAGTAGGGTCGTGTTTCAATACAAAAGAGAGAACTGGACGAGGTCAAATCATTTCAGGGATAATCAAAGTATATTTTCTATACTTACACAATATCCTAAAGATTAACAGGAGAGAAATTTCCTTTGTTCAACGGAAACCCATATTTAAAAGAACATAATATATCTGTCAAACTTTTGATAACGTCAAGTGTATATCGACTACCATTCAAAGTTCTTTTTTTTATAAATCTTGACATATTTAATTTTATTGTCAGTAAATGTCGTAGGAAAATTTTATCTATCTTTACCAGTCACCTATAATAACAGCTTGGCAAAATAATTGATAAAGTATTGAAAATTATCTACTGTGTTCCATATTTACTAAAAAGGCTTTAAAATTAATATTTAAGAAGACCCTGTCTAAACTTGAACAGAGAAAAAGGTCAAACCCTGCTTCCTTCGTTAAAGGTCCTTACAAGACAGGTTATCTTCATCTTCAACAGTTCACAGCCATACATTAGCTTTACTTGACATTTATTTAATTTTAAAAACGTAATTAATTATAGGTGTTATTATTATCATTATTATCCTTATTTTAAATAGACAGGCTTTGCGTACCAATGTAAACAATTGATGATTCTGTTTCCGGGGTTAAACAGCATGACTCTGCCTTTCGTTTCACATTCTGTCATTGAATTACTTAGAACTACTTTTTGTCGCGCCATGAATAGTTGAAATTAGTCGGCTGCATTAGCATGAAACAGTATTAAGTGTGTTGCACTGTATCCACTGCTGACACAGTGAACACAGACATGATAAAAATATAATAATAATAATAATAATAATAATAATAATAAAAACGCGAAAAGGACAAAAAGTGAAATCCGAACCGGGGTAGTGGGGTTGTGGGCGGGGTGGGGGTGTAAACGTGTGGTGGGTTCGACTGTGGGACTCTCTAGACCGTTACAAAAGTACAATCAAGGCAGATGTTATTTAGTCGACATTTATAAATAAAGTAGTTCGTTTTATTTCACTAAAGGTAATGCACGTGTAATAGACAATATATAAAATCGCTTCTTGGTTGGTTTGAAATTATTTGTGTATAAACTCAACACGATTTAGGCTGAGTTTCTTATTTTTTTGCTGACTGTGCTTTATTACAAAAGTCACCGAGCTTTTGGTAGCAAAGCGATTTTTTTCTGAGTTGCGCCAAATGTTATATGAAGTAATTTGGTTCATGCTGCAAAATATAATATAATTTCGCAAAATCATTTCCAAAAAAAAAAAAAAAAAAAAAAAAAAAAAAAACTAAACATTTTTATTTTACATCTGGCTTAGTGATGCAGAAAAAATGTCAAAGTAAAAAAAAATAGAAATAAAAAAAAGTTGAACATGCGTACCCAAACCGGGATTCGAATCCTCAATCCCCATGTTTCGAACATTTTAGCCTTAATTTAGAAACTCTTCAATTGAAGGTCCCGCATTAAAGTTAGTCCACCTTAATTTGAAAATATCGATTTTTTTTACTGAGAAAAACTAAAACTGTCCATGCAGTTTTTCACTTTGTTACTTACGCAAAATCTACGTGAAGAAGACGTTAAAATCAACGGGAAGAAGACGTTAAAATCTACGGGAAGAAGACGTTAAAATCAACGGGAAGAAGACGTTAAAATCTACGGGAAGAAGACGTTAAAATCAACGGGAAGAAGACGTTAAAATCTACGGGAAGAAGACGTTAAAATCAACGGGAAGAAGACGTTAAAATCTACGGGAAGAAGACGTTTAAATTTACGGGAAGAAGACGTTAAAATCAACGGGAAGAAGACGTTTAAATCTACGGGAAGAAGACGTTAATATCAACGGGAAGAAGACGTTAAAATCAACGGGAAAAAGACGTTAAAATCAACGGGAAGAAGACGTTAAAATCAGCGGGAAGAAGACGTTAAAATCTTAGGGAAGAAGACGTTAAAATCAACGGGAAGAAGACGTTAAAATCTACGGGAAAGAAGACGTTAAAATCTACGGGAAGAAGACGTTAAAATCAACGGGAAGAAGACGTTTAAATCTACGAGAAGAAGACGTTAATATCAACGGGAAGAAGACGTTAAAATCAACGGGAAGAAGACGTTAATATCAAGGGGAAAAAGACGTTAAAATCAACGGGAAGAAGACGTTAAAATCAGCGGGAAGAAGACGTTAAAATCAACGGGAAGAAGACGTTAAAATCTACGGGAAGAAGACGTTAAAATCAACGGGAAGAAGACGTTTAAATCTACGGGAAGAAGACGTTAAAATCTACGGGAAGAAGACGTTAAAAATCTACAAGAAGAAGACGTTAAAATCAACGGGAAGAAGACGTTAAAATCAACGGGAAGAAGACGTTAAAATCTACGGGAAGAAGAAGTTAAAATATACGGGAAGAAGACGTTAAAATCAGCGGGAAGAAGACGTTAAAATCAACGGGAAGAAGACGTTAAATTCAACGGGAAGAAGACGTTAAAATCAGCGGGAAGAAGACGTTAAAATCAGCGGGAAGAAGACGTTAAAATCTACGGGAAGAAGACGTTAAATTCTACGGAAAGAAGACGTTAAAATCAACGGGAAAAATCAACGGGAAGAAGACGTTAAAATCATCGGGAAGAAGACGTTAAAATCTACGGGAAGAAGACGTTAAATTCTACGAAAAGAAGACGTTAAAATCAACGGGAAGAAGACGTTAAAATCAACGGGAAGAAGACGTTAAAATCTACGGAAAGAAGACGTTAAAATCAGCGGAAAGAAGACGTTAAAATCAGCGGGAAGAAGACGTTAAAATCTACGGGAAGAAGACGTTAAATTCTACGGAAAGAAGACGTTAAAATCAACGGGAAAAGACGTAAAATCAACGGGAAGAAGACGTTAAAATCAACGGGAAGAAGACGTTAAAATCAACGGGAAAAAGACGTTAAAATCAACGGGAAGAAGAAGTTAAAATCTACGGGAAGAAGAAGTTAAAAAGGCAGCAGATGTCAAGTGTACATGAATTTTAGGAAGGAATTGCGATGGTACAATGTTTCTTAAAAATATGATCATACTTTTCGCTTATTCATATTCATATTCATATTCATATTATTATTATTTTTATTATTATTATTATTATTATTATTATTATTATTATTATTATTATTATTATTATTATTATTATTATTATTGTTGTTGTTGTTGTTGTTGTTGTTGTTATTATTATTATTTTTATTATTATTATTATTATTATTATTATTATTATTATTATTATTATTATCATAATTATCATTATCATTATCATTATTATTATTATTATTATTATTATTATTATTATTATTATTATTATTATTATTACTACTACTTCTTTATTACCCTTCTCATTATGTGATTATTAGTTTGACATGACCTTTAAATTTCAGGTTTAGAGACTACAAACGTATTTTCGTTCAGAAAAGAAAATTCATAAATAATTCTAAAACCGATGACCTACACCACCCATTTATTGTGGATATTTCTTCAAAATAACAAAAGCCAGTATAGAACGACGTGCCGTAATTTGAAAAGTGAACGAATTAAGTACTACTAACCCTATTCAAATCTTATTTACGCGTGACATTCATCAATTCACAAATCAGGACATTTTCATCTCCCACGATTTGCAATCTACAAGTTTAAATATGGGTATACTTTATGAACTATTTTAAATTATCAGAATAAAAGTTAGCAAATAGATGAAAAGACTCAGTGTCGGTGATGAAGTTCTATTCAGGTACGGATGAATAATTTCCTACTAAAAATAAAACTGCTTATAAAGATGGTACCCGAAACTTTGCCTTTAATGAAATTCATGTGACAATACCTTACTTACCACTGCTTTGGGGAATTAGAGCAACATTTCTGCATAAACTCATACTTTAGTATAAGTAAAGACGGGTTTGAACAGTTCCTAGATCCTTAGACAGAACAAATCGAGATAAAAAAAAATCTACAAAGTTCAATCCTTCCAAATCTATAAATAATCACGGTAGTGATCTCCGATAAAAATAGACACCGACGTCAGCAATCGTAAAACTTCGGTTATTTCCGTATGGTTCGTAAAATACACCTCGTACATAGCTCTAGAATACACCAAAGTGCGTCGCCTGAGTTATGAAACAGTGTCCGTTCGCGAGAAAGTAACAAATTATATATATATCATTTAGTTGAGTATATCTTGCAATAACAACGATTTTTTTTATCAATACAATCTATATGATTTACGGAAAATTGAAAAGTCAACATTAAATACCCAGTATTAAAACTAAGACACACAAAGTAGATCCAAGATGGCGCCTTATTATGTCAGAGGTCTCTTGCATAGCATAAAGGCCGAGGTGATCAGATTGCGACGTCAGAGCTATTTACTCGGATAACGATATAACGTTATCTTAAAAGGGAGTTGTCACGTGGTTTTCATTGTTAAAAATATCTATCTCTGCAGCGTGGCTCAGATAGGAAATACTTGTTTGCAAAGAGGGGTGTGGAGATATGCTTCACTGTTTACACTGATCTAGGGCATCAATGAGCAGCATTTTTCAATATTTCTTCATGTAACGATAACTTATTAATTTATTTGAGAAAAAATAGTTTGATCCAAACTGTCGGATACCACCTTTAAATGTTGTTTTTCTTTTCATTTGGAGAAGTACCAGTGGTCTGAATATATTTTACTTCAACTGTTTATGTAAGAGGATCTACATTAGCACCGAATTCACTTAAATATACTGCGTTCACATTTATACGTAATTTACTGACATACACCGTTGTCGGTAAAGAAAATTTGAAAAAAGATATGCATGAATAAAGAAACAACTCTTGCTTTCTCGTCTTTTTTTTTGACGTGTTCATTGTGGAAAATTAAAAACATTATTCAAATCAACCCACATATATTGCAACATGCTTATACTTAAAATAGACAGGCTGTGCATACCAATGTAAACATTTGATGATTCTGTTTCCGGGGTTAAACAGCATGGCTCTGCCTTTCGTTTCATATCCTATCATCGAATTACTTAGAACTACTTTTTTGTCGCGCCATGAATAGTTGAAATTAGTCGGCTGCATTAGCATGAAACAGTATTTAGTGCGTTGCACTGAATCCATTGCTCACACACTCACACAGTGAACACAGACATGATAATACGAAAAAATAACGCGAAAAGGACAAAAGTGAAATCCGAACCGGGATAGAGGGGTGGGGTGGGAGATGGGGGGTGGGGATGGAAGGGTTGGGGGAGGGGGGTAAACGTGTGGTGGGCTGAAATGTGGGACTCTCAAGACAGTTACCAAAGTACACTAAAGGCAGGTGTTATTCAGTCGACGTTTACAAATATAGTAGTTCGCTTGATTTCACTAAAGAAAACGCAAGTGTAAGAGACAATATATAGAATCGCTACATGGTTGGTTTGACTGAAACTATCCCAAATATGTAATTTTTTGTGTATAGTCTAAATACGAGTTTCTTATTTTGTTGCTGATTGTGCTTTACTAAAAAAGTCAAAAAGCTTTTGATAGCCAAACGATTTATTTCAGACTTGCTCAAAATGTTCTATATAGTAATTTGGTTGATGCTGCAAAATATAAAATAATTTTGTAACATGGTTTTGATTTTTTAGAAGTTGAATTTGAAATCAATTTAAATTTATTAGCAAAATAAAAATTAAACATCTGGTAGAGTGATGCAGAAAAAAAATAACAAAGTGTAAAAAGGAAGAAAAAAGTTGACCATGCTATACCGGGATTCGAATCCTCAACCCCCAGTTTTGAAGCATTTTTACCCTAATTTTGATACTCTTCAATGGGAGTTGTGGCATAACAGCTGTTCTACCAAAATTTGAAAATTTCTTCTTTTTTTTAATGTGAAAAAAACAAACAAATGTCCATGAAATTATGTCACTTTATATTACGCAAAATTATTGGGGAGAAAAAAGTTAAAGATCTTAAATTTAGAATACAAAATTTGCCCAAATTCAAAATAAACAAAGCTACAGATCAACTACTAGATTTGGCAATTTTATTTGTTGCGTTTATCGTCCCACCAACAGTATTTCAGCTATCTGAAGACGGTGTCCACTTGAAGCAGACATACTGCTGCCTTCACTGTGTACAGCATGCCGTGAACACATGGCACGATAACACACTCAGTCACATTATCCTGACACTGGGCCAACCAGTCGTGGAACTTCCTTTATATTTGCTTGAGAGGGAGCTATATCACAACCATTATTTACGACTTTTGTATGGGATCGAACCAGGGGCGTCCGGTACCCTGAGCCGACGCTCTACCGATTGCGCTACCAGGTCTGGTAAATAAGGGTACTCGTTAATTGCAATATATATTCACCTTACTCCTACTAAGGCAATATTATTATTGAAGATTTAAACTTTTGGTGTTTCCATTCTTTGGACACAATGTGTATGCAGCTACGCGCCTGAGAGGTGTGCAATTTAGCTTACATTTTGCGGAGTCTCAACTTTGTGAGGAAACATCTTTTACAACAACATTTAGAAGGGAGAACGAGTAGTCTGCAGGAAAACATTATGAAAATCCTTAATTATTCTAATTCATTGGCCAATTTACTTAGTTCATACGTGTAAAATTACATGTAGTTGAATTATTATTTAGATCACAGCTACCGTTCACTGGCCAATCAGTAGCCTGTATTACCGTTATCTAAACCCCGTAAACAACTCTTTGGCGTTGTCTACGAAGGTTCGTGAAGCACGTGCATCTCGTTAATATCTTAGTATATTAGTAATAATAATAATGATGGTGATGATAATATTAACAATAATAATTATAATAATGATGATAATAATAATAAAAATTACATTATAATAATAATAATAATAATAATAATAATAATAACTGATTTGCCAGAGGGCGGAAGCTGTGGTCTAAGTCGGATGGACACCTCATGGAGTGGCATATGAAAAATAGACGCTGCACCACTCCACTCGTTGTCTATCCCTTACTTAGACGGCAGCGTTAGACTTTCCGTCTCTTTATTACCTTCCAATTTGACCTATTTTCCCTGTATTTCAAAATTCGAATAAAGAGGAGCAAGGTTTAACATGTGTCACAGATTTTGACACTATCGTACACTTATAAAAGAAAGGGCACACACAGATTTGTGTATTAAGCTATCAAATGAAGCGATTAACTAAAGAAAACTGACAAAGCGTACCTTCGGATAAATGAACCTATATTTATCTTTACGTCGTTCGCACGGTAACAAAAGCTACGGCTGGGGTCACATGTCCGCTTATATTGGCTCTCTTTTATAGTGACAATGGTTTTGTTTGGTACAGATGGATCCTATGGAAGGGGATATCCGCCAATATTCGAATTATTATTTCTGTAACGCAGGCCGGCGCTCCCCAACGGTCACCCATCCGTACACCGGCCACGGTAACCGTTGCTTAACCGCGCAAATCGGGAAGCCGCTTAAACCGCGTCGCTAAAGAGTTAACCAAGCAGCGAGGCTGGTTTGAAGCGCTTATATTTCTACCCCTGCGGTCGTTACATTACTCCCCCCTCCGAGAAGTCTCGTCCCGAGACTTGGCCTGGGAAGTTCCGTGGGCACGCAACTCCAGTCCGGCAGTTGACTATCCCACCGCTGCCACCAATGTAACGCAGGCCGGCGCTCCCCAACGGTCACCCATCCGTACACCGGCCACGGTAACCGTTGCTTAACCGCGCAAATCGGGAAGCCGCTTAAACCGCGTCGCTAAAGAGTTAACCCAGCAGCGAGGCTGGTTTGAAGCGCTTATATTTCTACCCCTGCGGTCGTTACTTTTCTAACTTTTAATGCACGGAATTGCTACCTCAGGTGTTATTTATGCTGTAACGCTACCTAGCGTCTGAATGTTGTCAATTTTGAACGTGTACAGTAGTAATTAGTGACTTGAGAATTGTGACTTGAGATTTGTGACTTGAGATTTGTAACTTGTAAATTGTAAGCGAACATACAGTTTGTAACTTGAGAATAGTAACTTGAGATTTGTGACTTGAGATTTGTAACTTGTAAATTGTAAGCGAACATACAGTTTGTGACTTGAGAATTGTTACTTGAGATTTGTAACTTGTAAATTGTAAGCGAACATACAGTTTGTGACTTGAGAATAGTAACTTGAGATTTTTGACTTGAGATTTGTAACTTGTAAATTGTAAGCGAACATACAGTTTGTAACTTGAGAATAATAACTTGAGACTTTTTACTTGAGATTTGTAACTTGTAAATTGTAAGCGAACATGCAGTTTATGACTTGTTAATTGTGACTTGAGATTTGTACCTTCTAGATTGTATACGAGAAATATGTAAATTAGATGCGTGCACAAACGAACATGTTTGTGTAAACAAATAACAAATTTAAGCATATGCACAGTTGTAATTTACAAATTAAAAATAAATATTGGCGGATATCCCCTTTCATAGGATCAAGCCCTAATTTCGCGTTTGTCCGGTGATTGTAAGAGCTGGGCGCCTTTTGTACAATACATGCCATTATTAGACCGATAGACGGATGGCCAGGTGGACCGGTGAAAAGACAGGTAGATAACATACGGGCAATTAGGTAACAAACAACAAGGCGACATGTTTGGAGTCATAGAGACATGCACAAATCAATTTCTAAAAAAAAATATCATTATCTTTAATTATTACAAAAAATTAGCAAGCAATCAAAAACGTATAAGCATGCCGAGCGATTGTGACAAAAAAGACACAGCAATAACAATAACAACAACAAACAAACAACACAAAACAACAGTTATTAATATTTATTGACAAAGCATCTTATTATTGTTGCATACATTCCTCTTGTGGGACCGAGATCCAGTCAGGGAAAGAAAGTAGTGGTTCTTTCCAAATAACCTGCGGAGCGCCGGAGATCTTATCCCGAAATCGAAAACCAAACCAAAAAATGTAAAACTTGATCGAAAGCAATCCTCGTTATTAAAAAAAAACAAATTAACTCATTTGATCTGTACAAGTTACACAAAAACGCATAAAAATAATAAACATATGGGCTAAAACACCGACACACCGCAAAGCAGCTGTATTAACTCCCCACATAAAGTGCTTGCCCCGACCGAGACTCGAACCAACCCCGTGAGGATTAACAAATATGAATGAATGCAAAGAAAGCTTTAAATTGATGGTTTTGTAAATGCAGAAATGATGTTCTTGGAGAAGTGAACTTAAAGCATTGGTAAAGAACATTAGTTTTGTTTTTCTACGCCAAAGGGAGATCAATGTGGTTACTTGAGTAAATATATGGTTTTAGTAGTCTCCCCTTTCATATTTAAAGTTTATTATCTATTTTACTTACATAGATTCCCACAATGTAGTCTAGTACCCCGGTACGTTCATAATAAGTTTTGAGAGTATTCATTGTTATTGCTTGAACTTGGAATACACATTTGAGAATCAGTAGCATATTGAATTGTTTTATTGATGTAACCCTCTTTGTGCTCAATGTTGAAATGTAACGTAGAACAAAAATAAAAGTTTATCTATTCCCGTAAAAAACATTGAGAAAAAAATAATTCAAACGAAAATATTTATATAAATACCAGGAATTAGCATACAATTTTAAAAACTATGCCTGCTTAGTAAAATGGTTTTGAAGTAGAAAAAAACAATAACAAAACATTACGAAACTCTAACTCGAATATTTAGTATAAGTGCTCCGTAAAGTTATAAATATGCACCGAACTTCGCAAAGGTGATCTATCGGAAGCACCCGAGTGTAACAAGGAACATCGATGAAAACTTATCAGTGTCAGTTGAATCCTGCGCTTTCCTGAACAGGTGCGCATGTTAGCATTTCTCCGAACCCTAGATCTAACAACCCCTTGGGACATATTGCTGGCTAAGGTTTGGTTGAATTTCACCCCGAATCGGCCCAAATTGGGACGTTTTGTTTAGAGAATTTTGGCACTTTTTGCCGACATGTTTTTTGACAGGTAGCTTTATTGTTGTTCCTAGGCTAAACCAGGCATTTTCAATGCGAATCCGTTGTTAGTTTTGGGCTGTCTCTTAGCGTGTGGGCCTACAGGCCACTTGGCATTTTTGGCCGATTTATTTTTTAGAAAGATAGCTCAAGTTTTGTTCCTAGGCTTAACCAGGCATGCTGAACACGAAGCCTGTGTAGTTTTCGGAATATCTCTTAGCTAGTCGGCGTACAGGCCGCTTTCCTGAACAGGTGCGTACGTACGCGTTTTTTTCCGACCCCTAACATCTCCAAAACGGTAAGACATATCCAAAAATGGACGCCGGATTGGAATTCCAGCCAGGCAAAAGAGTACGAGTTGTGAAAACACATACATGTAAGCTTAAGAATACTAAGCTTTTAAAGTAGATTTTGTCTGTTGGCTGTTTGTGTCGAAGTTAGGGTCCCTTACTGTGCGTATATATATATATATATATCTCGAGTATTTACTGCGATAAGGTTGATTAAATCTTGATTCATAACCCCTTCGACCTTTAAATATTTTCTGGACCTGCCCTGATGAAGATGACCACAATTTGTAGGGAAGAACCTAGATACGGCGTCATGCATCATCAAACACCTTCTCACATGATCAATTTCTTCCCATCTGGTAATTGGACACTCCCTCATAATGGGCTTATGAGCTTTGAGAGGGGACGTCCTACGAATATATGTCGTTATCTCTTTAAATATCTTAGATTTCTTTCAACTTTACAAGGCAAATATATATTCGTGTTATTAGTATCACAAACTGTACTTTATTAACTCATGGTAAACAACACCGTTTTTTTCTCCCACAGGTTATCTGGTATGTCCGATCTTCAACAGCTTGGAATGGAACCTCCACAACTGCGACATATGTTTATTGTTATGCTTTAAGTAGTTATAGAATGAAATAAGAAAAAAATCCAAACTAAGACCAATCTTGTTTTTATAATAAATTATCTCTAGCATGCTATGGTTTTATATTATTTGGATCTTACGTTAAATATATCAAGATATCTTAGTTCAGATGCTTTAGAATTAAATCACCCCTGTCGCTTTACCCTCAAAAGGTGGTCTCCGACAGTTTACAAATATCAAATACATGTAACAGTATTTTCCCACTGATTGGGGGATTTTAGGCATTGTGTCTTCATATAATCATACTTTAGTCTAGGTAAACATGACTTAGAATATTTCTGATATTGTTACACAGTACAAAATGCGAAAAAATCGCTCCAAATATTCATCGTTTCCCCATCTATAATAAGTACGATCGTGATCTCTGGTAATAATTTATATCGACGCCAGAGCGGATAACCCGGATGACGATATAACGTGATCTCAAAAGAAAGTTGCTACGGAGATTTCTCAGTCTAAAATTTTATATTTCCAAATCTATAAATAAGCACGATAGTGATCTCTGCTAAAATTAGATACAGATGTCAGAGCCGATTACCCGGATGACGATATAACGTAATCTAAAATGCAAGTTGTCACGTGGTTTTCCTAGTTAAAATATCTATTTCTGCAGCGTGGATCGGATAGGAAATACTTGTTTGCAATGACGAGTGTAGATGTATGCTTCACTGTTCATACAGATCTGTGACGTCAATGAACAGCATTTTGCAGGACCTTATCAGATAACAATGCCATATTTTGTCAACTTTTTTATTATTTACGAAAAAAAATATATTTGTTCCATTTTTTCGTAAACCACCTTCTACAGAACAGAACAGAACATAACATTATTTTCAATGACTTGTACATGGCGCAACATATCATAGCACTTCAATCAATCATATATATGCATACTTACTGAAACAATTTCAAGTGATAGATACTGATTTAATACAATTAGTTAAATTTAATTAATGTCGCATAATCAGGTAACAATAACGTCGTTTTATTATATACGAAAAAATATGTGTTCAAATGTTTCGAAAACCACCTTTCACAGAACAGAACAGATCATTCGTAGGGCAGCATTTCGTATTCCCTTTTTCAGAAATGAAAGAAATGTTTTAGTTATATCCCTTGTGGGAAGGTATTTTCATATACTTTACATAAGAAATATAATAAAAATTCTTTTTAATTTGCTTTTTTAGTAAGGCGCATGTTTTTAAGAAATAATTTTCTATCATACCCTCAATCATTAAGATTCTATTTTATGCCCATGCTTCAGTGTTAATTAATTATCAAAAGTTTAAAAAGCGGAAAAAATCTTTTTCTGCAGTAACGATATACCAAATACCAAATACCTATCCAAAAGGGAGGTAAGAATATAGTTTTTGACTTAGAATAAAGTCCCTTTACATAACGAAAAGAGGAAATAGACAACTAGAGAGAGAAAGCGCCAATAGGATGTAGTTCTAGATATGTGGTATAGTTGGTCCCTTCAAAATGGTTTTTCTTTATAGATGTAGGAAATCATTGTTAGTACATTATATAAGATGGCAAAACGTGGAATATTTTTGTATAATCTTTGTCTCCAATAAATTCATAGTAACTTATGTGTTCTTGATAAGTAAAAAATCTTTTATTAATTATTATTAAACCAACTATGTTCATTTTTTGTAAGTATTAATTTAAATAATTTTTTCTCAGTTCGAGTTTTCCACCCAGCACAGTGATTTAGGTCTTTAAAGTTATATATGGCTTGGAATCTCATCATCAAATTTGATGTTACGTGTAATAACTTTTCAGATACATTAAAAGACATGTATAACTTCCGTTTGTCCATAGTTTGTTAAAATTATTTCAGAGATGTCAATACAAGAAAAATCATAAACTCTTTTAGCACATGGGAGTCATTCAAGTTTTTAAATAACTTCTGTCGAATCCCGAAATATTCCGATCAGTTAAGCGTTCGCATTATCACGTGACCCGCATTTACTTTAGTCCGTGACTCTTAATTCGTAAATAACAATGGCGGAAGAACAAAGCTTGACTCGAAAGAGGGGAAGGCCAGCTTCGTCTTATTTGGAAAGGAAAAGAAAATAATTAACTCGAAGAATGAAACAGCACTAAACTAGAATTCACTTTGGGTCAGAAAACCACCGATTTAAAACAGCAATTTGGCCTGAACACTGCTCGCGATGGCGCTACATTGTTGATCGATAGGTACATTCATTTTTTGGGCAATGTCGCTAGCGACACCGTGTGACACCGTCCAGAATTATGAGAAAGCTGGATTTCGAAAGCACACGGGATTAACCCTGTTGACCATGACTGCTTGCGGTCAGTTATTCGTGCCTTGGAAGTAGTAGTGCGTGTATTGAACAAATGTACGTCTAAGGAGACTAGACGAATCAAGTAATTCAGATAAACATGAAATACAGATTTATTGTCATCGTGCATAAGTGCGGCAGCTATATGTAATCGTTCCTGGAAAAAGTCCTTTGGATGGCGCATTATTGTCCTCTAAACAAGTGAAGTGCGGCTCTTTCATGCATTGAATTTCGGTAATTATTAAACTTTGTGACTTGATGTGTGAAGGTCTTCCAGCTGACAAGCGGTGCGCCGGTGGTTCGATCCAGACATTTGTCTGGGTTCTTCCTACACCAAACAGTGAACGTCGCTATATATCATACTTGGTCGAACCGGCCTGCAGCTGCGGATCGGGAGGTCGTGGGTTCGAACCCCGACCGGGTCAAACCAAAGACTTTAAAGTTGGTAGTAGTGGCTTCCCTCCTAACGCTCGGGGCTAAGGGGACAGCATTACGCCTTACTCGTCGGTGTCAGTATAATAGACCGGCCGGGTTCAGTCCCTGGGCACCTGATAAGTGCCCCTGTGCTATAACGATAGAAATGTCGCTGCGCAGGATCGGCAAAAATGCCGGCTAATTCCATCCCATCCCATCCCATCCCATACTTGGTCGCTGCGATGTATTTAAACACAAGAAAAGACAAAAAAAAAAAATAAAAAAATACTGAACTGTAGAGTTATCCCTATTTGTTCAGTCTAAATGTGTAGGCATTGTTAAAAACCATATATCCTTATGATGTATGAATTTATGCAGAAATTATGCCCAAATTATCCAAAGCAGTGGTGAGGTATTGTTACATAAATTTGACATCAGCAATATGCGGACGGGGTTTACGAAATTATGGATTCGCGAGAAAACATGTACGTCAGAAGATATAGCAGATACCTAGATTTGAACGTAGTCATAGCCGATATGGATGCTCACAGTGGAACATAGTTACTTGTTTGTTTATTGGGTTTATCGTCCCACCAACAGTATTTCGGCTATCTGGAGACGGTGTCTTGAACTGCCACTTGAAGCAGATTCAGTACTGCCTTCACTGTGCTTAGCATGCGGTGAACACATGACATGATACCCCACCCAGTCACATTATCATGACACCGGGCTAACCAGTCGTGGAACTGCCCTAATAATTGCTTGAGCGTCATTTTGAACGACTTTGGTTTGTTGCGACACGAGATCGAACCCGGGGCCTCCTGTACCTGGAGCCAACGGTCTACCGACGGAACATAGTTAAATCGTAAAGCAACGGCTTCAATATCCAGTTTAAGAATGTACACTTTGTTATATATATATATATATATATAATGTGAAACATATATAACTTCCAGAGGAGCTTAATCCGGTGACAGCTTCATGTGATTAAAGGTTTGTATCCGTTAGTTTCAGGGGCGGATCCAGAAAAGTTTTGGCGTGGGTAGGGGTGGGATAGGGGTGGTAATTATGAATCAAGACCCATTCAACTTTATCGCAGTAAAAACTATATATATTCACAGTAAACGACCCGATGTTAGACCTAAGCAGTCAACAGACAAAATTCAAATTAAAAGCTTAGTATATTTTATGGTAAAATGTATATGTTTTCACAACTCTTCTCTATAACCTGGGTGAAAGGTTGGTGCACCCCACCCCCAACCCGCCCCCACCCCCCACCTCGGATCCAGTATTAGTATTAGATGTGTGTAATTCTATTTTATTAATGTTTTTCTTGCAAAATATTGTAGAACTAAGGCTAGGAAGCGCAAACAGGTAAATATTGTGGTATAAATAAAAACAAACACACAAACCAACAACAACAAAAAACAACAAAAGGCAGCACGGTAATGAGTTTTATTTCATTATTTTGTTTCATATTGTTAGCCTTAAGAAAGAACTGCAGGTGTTGTTTCGTCTTACGGTGCCTGGATCTTTACCACCAGTTAACACAGCAGTGTTGAGGAGGTGTAAGAAACCTTACAGTGTTACTGGGCACGCGGAACCACCATCAACACCATCGTCCCTATATATCCTCTCGTCCTCGCGACCCTCGCAATCAAAGTCATCATCACATAGCTTGTTATATTCGATGCATCTCCCAGACAGGCAAATGAAGTCTCCGTGGGTGCAGAAACATCCTGGGTCTGTATTACACACAATATCAGTCAATAACCGATTAACTCCAATTAGTCAACAATCGACTAACCTATAATAGTTAACAATCGATTAACCTATAAAAGTTAATAATCGATTTAACAACAATCGATTTAACTACAATCGACTAACCTATAATTGTTAACAATCGACTAACCTTTAATAGTCAACAATCGACTAACCTACAATTGTTATCAATCGACTAACCTTTTATTGTTAACAATCAACTTACCTATAACAGTTAACAATCGACTAGCCTATAACAGTTAACAATCGACTAACCTATAACAGTTAACAATCGACTAACCTATAACAGTTAACAATCGACTAACCTATAACAGTTAACAATCGACTAGTCTATAACAGTTAACAATCGACTAACCTATAACAGTTAACAATCGACTAGCCTATAACAGTTAACAATCGACTAACCTATAACAGTTAACAATCGACTAACCTATAACAGTTAACAATCGACTAACCTATAACAGTTAACAATCGACTAGCCTATAACTGTTAACAATCGACTAGTCTATAACAGTTAACAATCGACTAACCTATAACAGTTAACAATCGACTAGCCTATAACAGTTAACAATCGACTAACCTATAATAGTTAACAATCGACTAACCTACAATTGTTATCAATCGACTAACCTATTATTGTTAACAATCGACTAACCTATAATTGTCATCAATCGACTAACCTATAATTGTCATCAATCGACTAACCTATTATTGTTATCAATCGACTAACCTATAATTGTTAACAATCGTCTAACCTATAATTGTTAACAATCGACTAGCTTATAATTGTTAACAATCGACTTACCTATAATTGTTAACAATCGTCTAACCTATAATTGTTAACAATCGACTAAACTATAATTATTAATAATAATATAATCGACTTACCTATAATTGTAAACAATCGACTAACCTATTATTGTTAACAATCGACTAACCTATAGCTGTTAACAATCGACTTACCTATTATTGTTAACAATCGACTAACCTATAACTGTTATCAATCGACTAAATAATAATTGTTAACAATCGACTAAACTATAATTATTAATAATAATATAATCGACTTACCTATAATTATAATAATTTATTTACCTCTATAAGTTAATTATCGATTAATCTTTATCAGTTAACAGACATACATACATAATTAATTGACAAATCGACCTGTAAGTCTTTGGCCATTTACAAAGTAGAGATGATGGCACAGACGTATTTACAAGTACAAAACATACAACAAAGAACAGAAATTAATGATGAAAATGACAACAGAAACATTAGTTAATGACAGGGTATTACTAGACGTTTACCAAAACACGTCACATAATTAACCATTGTAGATTGTTATTTTAAAATGATTTTAACAACAATGTACTGTATTAAGAAAATTATTTCGAATTTCAAAAGCATGCATTAAGAGTATTGACAAGTTAACAATTTTCATTTTTATGAGACATGATTTTTATAAATTTGTCGATATAAGGTGTATTTTCAAACCCTGTTTATATGAATAATTAAAAATATTACTCAGTTGTTTTTGTAGACTGTCGTGACTTGTAGTGAAAACAACAATATCATCAGCAAAAAGTTTAAGATATAAACTGAATAAATCAATATCACGATCAGTCAGAGTATAAAAGTCAATAGACCACTTTAAATCGTTGATGAAAAATAAAAATAATATTGGCTACAAGGGTTCACCTTGTTTCAAGCCAATGGACACATTAAATAACTCAGATATATATATATATATATTTATAAGAGATATTAATCAGTTAACAACAGACTAACCTATATTGGTCAACAAACCACTAACCCATATAAGCTAATAATCGACTATCCAATATTGTAACAATGTGTGGTATTTTCATAAACAAACAGAACCGGACCTGGTAGCGCAATCGGTAGAGTGTCAGCTCCAGGTACGGGAGGCTTCGGGGTTCGTTCCCGGGCCGCGACATACAAAAGTCGTTAAAATAATAGTGGAATACCTCCCTTGCTTACACTCAAGCAAATATAAGGGTAGTTTCACGACTGGTTAGCCCGGTGTCAGGATTATGTGGCTGAGTGTAGTATCCTGTCCGATGTTCGAGGCATGTTATACACGATGAAGGCAGCACTGGGTTTAGCAAATATGTGGATTTTCCAACGAATCTACAGAAATACTTTTTTACAGATAAAACAATGACTAAACACTTCTATATACAGAATTGGTATACTTACATTAGTAACTTACATAGACGTTCTACATACTGTTTGTTCAAAAATGAGTTTATGCTTGAATACGACCTTGTACATGGTATTGAGACTAAATATCCAACATTATTAACGAGATTTATACTTAATTCAAGTACAGTAAAATGTCACTAAACGACCATGCCACTAAAGCGACCATGCCACTAAAGCGACCATGCCACTAAAGCGACCATGCCACTAAAGCGACCATTTTCATTAGTACATACTATTTTTGTGGCTTCAATGCGTCTGCATTCTTACACACACAAATTCCTATGCCATTAAATAATATCATAAGTAATTTTCATTAAGTTGCAGTTATCTCTTTCTTTGTGTTGTATTTTTTCGTCAGATTTGTATGAGGCGGACACTTTAATATACACAAAATGACCGTTTCACGCGCTCATCCAAACTTATTATAAGGACCAACTGACTCATACGACCACTTTGAGTCAGAACAGAAGGTGGTCTTAATAAAGGAACTTTACTGTATTCTAAATATTGAATCAGGAAAATAGTTGAATGTAGACAGGGATTTACGTCTATGTAAACAATGAAATATGAAAATGATGGATGACAAGAACCAATTTCTTCTTGTCTGTCCCAATTACAATGACCAAAGACGACGATTTTTAACCAAATTTTTGTGCCTTTCCTACCAGCAATAAATTCCATACTTTAATATCTTCCCTAAATAAAAGAATAGTACTAAATATTGGGAAATATTTATATGCATCATTCAAAATCAGAAATACCCAGTAGCTCAACTTTAGTTTTTCCATCTAAACGGTTGTACTTAAAATAGATTTAACACTGATCACAGTCTATTGAATTTGTATGTATAAGGCTCTATGTATTGAAAAATGTTGTTGTTGTTAAAATTTACTAACCTATATTAAATAAAAATCGACTTACCTTTATTGAATAAAACATTGACTAACTACTATCTGTTAACAATCGACTGACCTATAATGACTAAAAATCGATTAACCACTTTCTTTTTACAATCGACTAACCTATATTGAATAAAAATCGACTAACCACTATCTGTTTACAATAGACTAACATATATTGAAAAAAAAATCGACTAACCACTATCTGTTTACAATAGACTAACATATATTGAATAAAAATCGCATAACGACCACCTGTTAACAATCGACTAACCTATACATGGGTTCAGAATCATCAGCTATATATTAATAGGGTTGCCAATAGTATACAGTAACTATAATAAGTTTTATATCAGCAGAAAATGATTTAACACACTGAATTCGGCTGTTCTCAAGCGCAAATTAACTTTCCCGTTTAAAGGTGATATCTGATGTTTGAGCAAAAAAGTTATCTAGAAAAATAAAACGTTAAGTCAACTGTCCTGTAAAATCTGACCACTGGCGCCTGTGTGTGAACAGTGAAGCAAAAATCCTCATACGTCATTGCAAAAGGGTATTTCTTACATGAGTCACGCTGCAGAGAAGGCTATTCAGCAAACCACGTGACAGCTAATTTTTAAGATCACGTTATACCCTCATCCGGGTAATTTGCTCTGGCGAAGATATCTATTCTTAGCAAAATTCGATATTATGCTTATTTAGAGGTTTTGAAAAAATAACAGTTAGTGTTGTTTTTTTGTTGTTGTTGTTGGTTATTTGTTGTTTCTTACCCCAACGTATGAATTCTTGCAGCAATTATGCCAAAATTCCTAAAACCAGTAGCAAATTTATGTTATTTAATTTGATACCGACAAACTGTCGGATACCACCCTTAAAGTAAATATGATATAAGACGAGAGTATGCTGTGATCTGAAAGGCATGTGGTATCTAAAGTGAAGGTTGCTTGTGCGTTGATGTAAAATATGCTTAACGATGGTTATGCTATGGGTACTGGAATGAAACAAAAATGTCCCGTGAGGATGAAGCCAGGAGGTCCCCAAAACTGTCATGTGACAGTTTTTAAGATTTTCATTGTAACAACCGATTTTGCAGTAACTCCCTTAAAGGTTATAAAATTGTAACAAAGTGTGTGTTTTTTTTCAAAACTGATTGTACTGTGTAAATGAGAATTTCGATAACCCAGAATTGTAATACACTTTTATTTCGCGAAAATTGTTGATGTTTTATTCGAATGTCTTCCCGAAAACCCTCGTCTGTACATACTAAAGTAAAGTTAAATAAAAGTCCTCACTCTCTACAGACCGCAACTGAGAATTTTATTAAGACAAATATAAAATTGTGATTAATATTTTTTCTAAAATAATGGTTTATATTATATATTTCTCACATGTTAGTCATGTTAGGATTTCATTGGTGTTTAAATCAGTTTCCTGAATTAAAAAAATGTTACAAAGTTAATGCAAAACGGGTTGCACAGTGAAACAAGAATTATAACAAATCCAGAATGATAATAAATTGAAATTTCGCGTTCTTAGAATTTTGTATTTCATTCCCAAAACACCAGTGTGAGCGGTTTTAGGCAAATATTATTCTACAGTTCCCTGTGAAACAATTTACAATATATTACTTATTCGTATATTTTGCTTAAATAATTGTTTATATAAACGATTATCGCGCATCCTATGGCATATTTGAAAACAATTGTTCGATTATATCAGTTCCCAGAATTGCAATAAAATTATAACAGGCAAGAATTTGCAACAAACAGAATGCATAAAGCCTTCGAATACAAGAATCCGAGAGATGCCGCATACTTACTGCAGAATGACTCGTCATCGCCAAACTGACAGTCGGGGTTCCCGTCGCAAATGTGGTCGGTTGGGACACAGTTCAGCGTAGGTCCGTTGCACACGTATGTATTTGGTGGGCAGGTGAAAACTGTAAAACATAACAAAACAACACCGGTGTTCCTATCATTCAGTTTAGATTGGATATTGTTTATTTTTGCATGAGCAAATATGCGTTTTATAATCAGTCATTTCATAGTCCTTTACAAAATATACATTTTCTGAGATACCCACAATAAATTTAAACGAGTTACAATATTTACTTGTTCACAATCGTAATTGCTAAAAAAGGGCAAATGTTGTTCGCTGGTCTATAATTCACCGTAACGAATAACCACAACTACATAAAGTTCCTCAGTTTGTTTGTTTGTTTGTTTTTTGTGATGACTGCTAGTAGTATAGAAACATTGACACAGGAAAACATATTTAGTTTAACTTATTTATTTATACTTGATTGGGAAACAAGTTCTTTCAACTTATATTAATCCCTCTCGGCTGCCCATTTTCTGGGTAGAACCAGTACTCAGGTACTGAATACCTAGAGCACTTTGCAGTAAATAGTCTTGCTCAAGGGCTATCATTATGTGGTCAGTTTCGGGGCTCGAACCCGGGACCCTCCGATCCGAGGTCCAACTAGACCACTGACGTCATTATTTACTGCTGCTACTACACACAGAATATATTAAAACGGATATGCATAATTGCAAACTGCAAACTTCCGCCGCAGCCATTAATTTCGTATAAAATTCTTTTTTCTACCAAAATTAAAATCAGTTTAGCAAATACTTATTTTGTACCTTATCCACTTAATAATACGTACATGAGCAAGAAATAATTAAGGGAGATTTAATTTATGTACACATTAGGATAAGTATATTTAATAGTCACAGTAAAGTCCATTTACATTCGAAAATAGAAAATAATATCTGACACAATAAACTGACAAGTACTTCCAAAATATATTTAAGGATTTATAATCAGGAAAAAACGTCTGTTTTATGATTTTCAAAAGTAGATCTATCATTTTACCAGAGAAAGTTAAACGTATTGTGGTATATAATTAATTTCAGTAAATAGGTATTAACGTTGTGCGTCTTGTTTCTTACTATTTAATTAAATTTAAAGTATTATTGATAGCATGTGTTAATTAAAGCTCTTTGCCAACGCCACGTATTTTAAAAATATATTTTGTTGTTTATAATTCTAACAGTACAAGATACACTGTAGGCATCTAATATGGTGTTCAGTTTACGATACAAATGCCTCTTTACTATCAACACTTTTGTTTGTGTTCTTTTCCTTACCAAGCAAAAACCAACCAACAAAAACCATTTAAACATGCCGGTCTTTTTCACGTAAGCATTTCTGCGTAGGTTAAACGTGAAATCGAAAATGTGTCAAGTTTGCACGAGACCTACAATTCACCGTTTTCGTTGATAAAGGGACATAATTCAAACTACTTCTATTTCACCTTGTTACGTCCCTTTTGGAGAGGCATTTTGTATTTAGGTACTGAATAAGACACTAGTTATTTTTTTAACTTTTTAAACTTTTAAAAACACTTATGACTGCAACGTGCTAATTAAAATTTTAATTTATTGCTTAAGATAATAATGATTTTAAGGGCTTGAGCGCTACTTTAGAAATTATCAAATTAAAAGGAAGGAATATTTCTGATATAAAGTATATGAAAAATGCCTACACACAAGGGGAAATTAATACAGTTCTTTCATTACGAAAAAGGGAATGTAGGACAGTTGTGGAAATAAGGACAAAAGCTACTTACAGCAGGAGTCTTCGTCCTCCCCTCCTGGACAATCGTCGTTTCCATTACACAGAGCGAACGGCGGAAGGCATTCACCATTGGAGCATTTAAACATGCCAGGCGGACAGGCAGCCGGAGCTGTGAGAGATATATACGAGTAAGAACACGACTGTGAGACATCCAAGGCGCAGTAGAGAGAACTCGCTTTAAACAATAAGATTGTTATCCTGGGGCCTAAACACTTGCTGTGGATTCATTACATAAATATTTGAAATTAACGAACCGTAACTCTGATGAAAATTATAATATCAGGTACTTTATTTTCTTCCTTGCTGTCTCCTACATCTGTAATTACAAGCTGCCTCGTTAACATCGGCAATTTGCTACTTTTCTTAAAACACAACCTCGCCAAATGGCTGCGAATTGCTATTAATGCCTGCTACTTTATTTATAATTGCACGCTACAATGCAGAAAGAATGGCACACTTGTTCTTTTTCCCTGAAAGTGATAACAGAACAACTGCGACTTCCTGTTTTTTTTTACTTTTATACTATCGTCGCCATGAATATAATAGCATTCCATAAGAGGCACCAGTGCCAACAAGAAAGATCAAGGGTTTGCTGCATTCAGAACGCCGCAGAAATCATGTGGTATAAACGAAAAGATGAATATTCTCGGAACCAGAGTATCTGGTGAATTGCTTTATTCATGCTTGCTTGCTAGGTATTTTTGTTTTCGCAAGATGTTAACTTCGCATACTTGATTTTTTTCTAAAAACAAGACCTCGCCAACTAGCTGTAAATTCCCGTTATTGCCTGCTTTATTTTGGGCAACTGTTGATCTCAGCATACTTCGTCGGTTTCTTAAAGAACTATCGCCACAAACAGCTGCAAAATCCTGTTCTTGCAAGTTGATCTCGACATAGTTCGTCAGTTTCTTAAAGAACTATCGCCACAAACAGCAGCAAAATCCTGTTAGTGCCAGCTACATTATTGTCCCGATAAAAATGTTATTCAGTAAAAGGTACTGATCTCCAGAGCGGAGGCAATGAATACAGTCCATTGGCAAACTAGTTTCTTCAATTTCTATTAGTCCCTCTTGATTGCCTACTTCCTGGGTAGAACCAGTATTCAGGTACTGAGTACATGGAGCATTGTGCATTGGGAATAGGACTCAAGGACTAACATCACGTGGTCAGTTTCGGGAGTTGAACCCAGGATCATCCAATCTGGGGTTCGCCCTCTTACTCACTAGATTAAGGATGCCCACGTAAAAAGACAGATGAAATGGGAATAGTGACTTTCTGTGCGGCATGTTTCTACGCTATCAAACTGTGACTTAGAATCATAAGTAATTTCAAAAGCGTATTCTTACACACGTTGGAGTTAATGTGTCCAAAGTTTTTCAAGTCAACATTTTCTCAGTTAGCATATTAATAGTTTCACCAACCTTAAGTGGTAAGCGCTCAAATAATTTATTTATTACAGTAGCAGAGACATAAATGCTTTATATTTTCACAGTAACCAACGCTAAGTAGCACGCACACAGACATGCTTTCACGCCCCAAAACGCAAAAAAAAGAATTCAAGAATTGTCTACTTACGGCAGCCCATCTCGTCGTCTCCGTTTGGACAATTCGGGGTTCCATCACAGATGTGTGTGTTCATGATGCACGTGGCATCGTTGGCGCATCGGTACATGCCAGGCGGACATGGCGGTGGCGCTGGAATATAAGTTATTATCTTATAATATTCAATACCTTTCCTGTACAATCAAAATGCTTGATTTCAGTGTACACATCTACTGCTTTGTGTAATAGAGGATTACATATCTCGGGAAGACTCACTTTGACAATGGAAATCACGTGCCATGTCAGGTCTAATTGAAAATAAATGTGCCACGTGCACTGATGAACATTTGCACTTGATTTCCTTGATTTAATTTCGATATTTCAATTATTAGTAAATGACTTTCACAGTAAAGATTTTATTTACAGAGAAAAGATTTCAAATCGATGTAGCCAAAATTATATATAATTTACATTTTTATTTGTTTCTTTGACAGAAATTAAATTAAACCAGAATACACATTTGTTATATAATGGTCCAAAATTAACATTTACGTGTTAAATGCGACGCGGTACAAAAACAACAGTTTATTCGTTGGCATCCGCCCAGTGTTTTCCATTCAATCCACACCGGACCTGGTAGCGCAATCGGTAGAGCGGCGGCTTCAGGTTACAGGAGGCCCCGGGTCCGATCCCGGGCCGTGACATACCAAAGTCATTAAAATGGTAGTGCTATAGCTAAAGCAAATATAAGGGTAGTTCCACGACTGGTTGGCCCGGTGTCAGGATAATGTGACTGGGTGTGGTATCATGGTGTTCACGACATGCTATACACAGTGAAGGCAGCACTAAATTTGCTTCAAGTGGACACCGTCTCTAGATAACTGAAATACTGTTGGTGGGATCATACACCTAACAAACAAACATTTAATACACCATATTTTCCTATATTAAACAAGTATGATACAACCTTTTGACTGATGACGTCGACACGAATCATAATGCAGATCGTCTCATTCCACTATTTTAACAAGTCTTCTTGTTTACATTTCCTAAAATCGTATATTGGCGACTAAAAACATGAGATGAAAAGAATCTGACACTCGTTGTTACAAATATGATTATATATAATTTCATTGCCTTTTTAGGAAATTTGTTTTGCTTTTTAAGTATAGTTTGCAAACACGTGACATCTTTAGACAAAGTAAATAATATTATTATTTTTTTGGTTTGACATACATATCCCAAATATGTCAGAAATTGTATACGTACATGTACCATATTTAACAAACTTTTTTCCCATTTTTCCTGCATAATGCGATTGATTGAAAAGTCTGTTATGTAAAATGTATTTTAGGGTTTATAATCAGGAAAAACGTATGTTTGGATAGCCATATCAAAATGTGCATTATAATAATTGGCAGATTTTTCTAAAAATCTGTACTTTTCATAGTTTCGATTTTTTAGACTATTTTTATATGTTGCATTGCTCATAGAACTTTGTCATATATTCTTATTTGAATATGCCGGATGGCGAATTTGTTTTCAAATTTGGCACAGTTTAAACAAATAATTTAATTAATTATAAAAATAGACACTTGTTTCTTTCTTAATCTGGCTTGAGAGATACAAAAACTGTAAAGTGAAGGAATAGGACGAAAAATAATGCCATATATGCCCATATGGGGATTCGAACCCACAACCCCCGGTTTCGATGCAGTTACGGCTTATTTAGGATAATATCTAATCGGAGGAACGGCATTACGCCCAACTGTTATTAAGATACTACGTGTAATACAATGGCACAAGTCTATATGCCATGGTGTTACATGTACATTACTCGGTGCCATACCACACATAAATAGAATGGCACAACACTATATGCCATGGTGTTACATGTACATTACTCGGTGCCATACCACACATAAATAGAATGGCACAACACTATATGCCATCGAGTTACATGTACATTACTCGGTGCCATACAACATATAAATACAATGGCACAACACTATATGCCATGGTGTTACATGTACATTACTCGGTGCCATACCACACATAAATAGAATGGCACAACACTATATGCCATCGAGTTACATGTACATTACTCGGTGCCATACCACACATAAATACAATGGCACAACACTACATGCCATGGTGTTACATGTACATTACTCGGTGCCATACCACACGTAAATACAATGGCACAACACTATATGCCATGGTGTTACATTACTCGGTGCCATACCACACATAAATACAATGGCACAACACTATATGCCATGGTGTTACATGTACATTACTCGGTGCCATACCACACATAAATACAATGGCACAACACTATATGCCATGGTGTTACATGTACATTACTCGGTGCCATACCACACATAAATACAATGGCACAACACTATATGCCATGGTGTTACATTACTCGGTGCCATACCACACATAAATACAATGGCACAAGTCTATATGCCATGGTGTTACATGTACATTACTCGGTGCCATACCACACGTAAATACAATGGCACAACACTATATGCCATGGTGTTACATGTACATTACTCGGTGCCATACCACACATAAATACAATGGCACAACACTACATGCCATGGTGTTACATGTACATTACTCGGTGCCATACCACACATAAATACAATGGCACAACACTATATGCCATGGTGTTACATGTACATTACTCGGTGCCATACCACACATAAATACAATGGCACAACACTACATGCCATGGTGTTACATGTACATTACTCGGTGCCATACCACACATAAATACAATGGCACAACACTACATGCCATGGTGTTACATGTACATTACTCGGTGCCATACCACACATAAATACAATGGCACAACACTACATGCCATGGTGTTACATGTACATTACTCGGTGCCATACCACACATAAATACAATGGCACAACACTATATGCCATGGTGTTACATGTACATTACTCGGTGCCATACCACACATAAATACAATGGCACAACACAACATGCCATGGTGTTACATGTACATTACTCGGTGCCATACCACACATAAATACAATGGCACAACACTACATGCCATGGTGTTACATTACTCGGTGCCATACAACACATAAATACAATGGCACAACACTACATGCCATGGTGTTACATTACTAGGTGCCATACAACACATAAATACAATGGCACAACACTATATGCCATGGTGTTACATGTACATTACTCGGTGCCATACCACACATAAATACAATGGCACAACACTACATGCCATGGTGTTACATGTACATTACTCGGTGCAATACCACACCTAAATACAATGGCACAATACAACATGCCATGGTGTTACATGTACATTACTCGGTGCCATACAACACATAAATACAATGGCACAACACTACATCCATGGTGTTACATGTACATTACTCGGTGCCATACCACACATAAATAGAATGGCACAACACTACATGTCATGGTGTTACATGTACATTACTCGGTGCCATACCACACATAAATACAATGGCACAACACTACATGCCATGGTGTTACATGTACATTACTCGGTGCCATACCACACATAAATACAATGGCACAACACTACATGCCATGGTGTTACATGTACATTACTCGGTGCCATACCACACATAAATACAATGGCACAACACTATATGCCATGGTGTTACATGTACATTACTCGGTGCCATACCACACATAAATACAATGGCACAACACAACATGCCATGGTGTTACATGTACATTACTCGGTGCCATACCACACATAAATACAATGGCACAACACTACATGCCATGGTGTTACATTACTCGGTGCCATACAACACATAAATACAATGGCACAACACTACATGCCATGGTGTTACATTACTAGGTGCCATACAACACATAAATACAATGGCACAACACTATATGCCATGGTGTTACATGTACATTACTCGGTGCCATACCACACATAAATACAATGGCACAACACTACATGCCATGGTGTTACATGTACATTACTCGGTGCAATACCACACCTAAATACAATGGCACAATACAACATGCCATGGTGTTACATGTACATTACTCGGTGCCATACAACACATAAATACAATGGCACAACACTACATCCATGGTGTTACATGTACATTACTCGGTGCCATACCACACATAAATAGAATGGCACAACACTACATGTCATGGTGTTACATTACTCGGTGCCATACAACACATAAATACAATGGCACAACACTACATGCCATGGTGTTACATGTACATTACTCGGTGCCATACCACACGTAAATACAATGGCACAACACTACATGTCATGGTGTTACATGTACATTACTCGGTGCCATACCACACATAAATACAATGGCACAACACTACATGTCATGATGTTACATGTACATTACTCGGTGCCATACCACACATAAATACAATGGCACAACACTACATGCCATGGTGTTACATGTACATTACTCGGTGCCATACAACACATAAATATAATGGCACAACACTACATGCCATGGTGTTACATGTACATTACTCGGTGCCATACAACACATAAATACAATGGCACAACACTACATGCCATGGTGTTACATGTACATTACTCGGTGCCATACAACATATAAATACAATGGCACAACACTACATGCCATGGTGTTACATGTACATTACTCGGTGCCATACAACACGTAAATACAATGGCACAACACTACATGCCATGGTGTTACATGTACATTACTCGGTGCCATACCACACATAAATACAATGGCACAATACTACATGTCATGGTGTTACATTACTCGGTGCCATACCACACATAAATACAATGGCACAACACTACATGCCATGGTGTTACATGTACATTACTCGGTGCCATACCACACGTAAATACAATGGCACAACACTATATGTCATGGTGTTACATGTACATTACTCGGTGCCATACAACACATAAATACAATGGCACAACACTACATGCCATGGTGTTACATGTACATTACTCGGTGCCATACAACACATAAATACAATGGCACAACACTATATGTCATGGTGTTACATGTACATTACTCGGTGCCATACAACACATAAATACAATGGCACAACACTACATGTCATGGTGTTACATTACTCGGTGCCATACAACACATAAATACAATGGCACAACACTACATGTCATGGTGTTACATGTACATTACTCGGTGCCATACAACACATAAATACAATGGCACAACACTACATGTCATGGTGTTACATGTACATTACTCGGTGCCATACAACACATAAATACAATGGCACAACACTATATGTCATGGTGTTACATGTACATTACTCGGTGCCATACAACACATAAATACAATGGCACAACACTACATGTCATGGTGTTACATTACTCGGTGCCATACAACACATAAATACAATGGCACAACACTACATGCCATGGTGTTACATGTACATTACTCGGTGCCATACAACACATAAATACAATGGCACAACACTACATGTCATGGTGTTACATGTACATTACTCGGTGCCATACCACACATAAATACAATGGCACAATACTACATGTCATGGTGTTACATGTACATTACTCGGTGCCATACAACACATAAATACAATGGCACAACACTACATGTCATGGTGTTACATTACTCGGTGCCATACAACACATAAATACAATGGCACAACACTACATGCCATGGTGTTACATGTACATTACTCGGTGCCATACAACACGTAAATACAATGGCACAACACTACATGCCATGGTGTTACATGTACATTACTCAGTGCCATACAACACATAAATACAATGGCACAAAACTACATGCCATGGTGTTACATGTACATTACTCGGTGCCATACCACACGAAAATATATAGCACAACACTATATGCCATCGTGTTACATTACTCGGCGCCATGCCACACATAAAAACAATGGCGGAACACTTTATACCGTGGTGTAACATTACTAGGCGCCATGCCACACATAAATACAATGGCGGAACACTTTATACCGTGGTGTTACATTACTCGGTGCCATGCCACACGTAAATACAATGGCGGAACACTTTGTACCGTGGTGTTAAATTACTCGGTGCTGACGTAAATACTATTACGCAACACGTCATACCATAATTTTAATATATATATACTATATACTATTAACCACGGTGCCACTTTATATACCATGGGACCTCAATGCAAAGACATCACACTATATACCAGGTTGTCACACTATATACCAGGTTGACACACTATATACCAGGTTGACACACTATATTCCAGGTTGACACACTATATAACGGGTTGTCACACTATATACCAGGTTGTCACACTATATACTAGGTTGTCACACTATATACTAGGTTGACACACTATATACTAGATTGTCACACTATCTACTAGGTTGTCACACTATATACTAGGTTGACACACTATCTACTAGGTTGTCACACTATATACTAGGTTGTCACACTATATACCAGGTTGACACACTATCTACCAGGTTGACACACTATATAACAGGTTGTCACACTATATACCAGGTTGTCACACTATCTACCAGGTTGTCACACTATATACTAGGTTGTCACACTATATACCAGGTTGTCCCACTATATACTAGGTTGTCACACTATATACTAGGTTGTCACACTATATACTAGGTTGTCACACTATATATTAGGTTGTCACACTATATACTATGTTGTCACACTATATACTAGGTTGTCACACTTTATAACAGGTTGACACACTATCTACCAGGTTGTCACATTATATACCAGGTTGTCACACTATATACCAGGTTGTCACACTATATACTAGGTTGTCACACTATCTACTAGGTTGTCACACTATATACTAGGTTGTCACACTATATACTAGGTTGTCACACTATCTACCAGGTTGTCACACTATATACCAGGGTGACACACTATCTACTAGGTTGTCACACTATATACTAGGTTGACACACTATATACCAGGTTGTCACACTATATACTAGGCTGACACACCATATACTAGGTTGACACACTATATACCAGGTTGTCACACTATATACTAGGCTGACACACTATATACTAGGTTGTCACACTATATACTAGGTTGACACACTATATACTAGGTTGTCACACTATATACTAGGTTGACACACTATATACCAGGTTGTCACACTATATACTAGGTTGACACACTATATACTACGTTGACACACTATATACTAGGTTGTCACACTATATACCAGGTTGTCACACTATATACTAGGTTGTCACACTATCTACCAGGTTGTCACATTATATACTAGGTTGTCACACTATCTACCAGGTTGTCACACTATAGACCAGGTTGACACACTTTATACCAGGTTGACACACTATATTCCAGGTTGACACACTATACAACAGGTTGTCACACTATATACCAGGTTGTCACACTATCTACCAGGTTGTCACACTTTATACTAGGTTGTCACACTATATACCAGGTTGTCCCACTATATACTAGGTTGTCACACTATATACTAGGTTGTCACACTATATACTAGGTTGTCACACTATATACTAGGTTGTCACACTATATACTATGTTGTCACACTATATACTAGGTTGTCACACTTTATAACAGGTTGACACACTATCTACCAGGTTGTCACATTATATACCAGGTTGTCACACTATATACTAGGTTGTCACACTATATACTAGGTTGTCACACTATATACTAGGTTGTCACACTATCTACCAGGTTGTCACACTATATACCAGGGTGACACACTATCTACTAGGTTGTCACACTATATACTAGGTTGACACACTATATACCAGGTTGTCACACTATATACTAGGCTGACACACCATATACTAGGTTGACACACTATATACCAGGTTGTCACACTATATACTAGGCTGACACACTATATACTAGGTTGTCACACTATATACTAGGTTGACACACTATATACTAGGTTGTCACACTATATACTAGGTTGACACACTATATACCAGGTTGTCACACTATATACTAGGTTGACACACTATATACTACGTTGACACACTATATACTAGGTTGTCACACTATATACCAGGTTGTCACACTATATACTAGGTTGTCACACTATATACCAGGTTGACACACTATATACCAGGTTGTCACATTATATACCAGGTTGTCACACTATATACTAGGTTGTCACACTATATACTAGGTTGACACACTATATACTAGGTTGTCACACTATATACTGGGTTGTCACACTATATACTAGGTTGTCACACTATATACTAGGCTGACACACTATATACTAGGTTGTCACACTATATACTAGGTTGACACACTATATACTAGGTTGTCACACTATATACTAGGTTGACACACTATATACGACGTTGACACACTATATACTAGGTTGGCACACTATATACTACGTTGACACACTATATACTAGGTTGTCACACTATATACCAGGTTGTCACACTATATACTAGGTTGTCACACTATATACCAGGTTGACACACTATCTACCAGGTTGTCACATTATATACCAGGTTGTCACACTATATACTAGGTTGTCACACTATATACTAGGTTGACACACTATATACTAGGTTGTCACACTATATACTAGGTTGTCACACTATATACTATGTTGACACACTATATACTAGGTTGACACTCACACTATATACTAGGTTGACACACTATATACTTGGTTGTCACTCACACTATATACTAGGTTGTCACACTATATACTAGGTTGTCACACTATATACTAGGTTGACACACTATATACTAGGTTGTTTCACTGTAGACCAGGTTGTCACACTATATACCAGGTTGTCACACTTTATACAAGGTTGTCACACTATATACCAGGTTGTCACACTATATACTAGGTTGTCACACTATATACTAGGTTGTCACACTATATACTAGGTTGACGCACTATATACTAGGTTGTCACACTATATACTAGGTTGACACACTATATACTAGGTTGACACACTATATACTAGGTTGACACACTATATACTAGGTTGTCACACTATATACTAGGTTGTCACACTATATACTAGGTTGACACACTATATACCAGGTTGTCTCACTATATACTAGGTTGTCACACTATATACTAGGTTGTCTCACTATAGACCAGGTTGTCACACTATATACTAGGTTGTCACACTATATACTAGGTTGTCTCACTATAGACCAGGTTGTCACACTATATACTAGGTTGTCACACTATATACTAGGTTGTCTCACTATAGACCAGGTTGTCACACTATATACCAGGTTGTCACACTATATACCAGGTTGTCACACTATATACCAGGTTGTCACACTATTTACTAGGTTGTCACACTATATACTAGGTTGTCACACTATATACTAGGTTGACGCACTATATACTAGGTTGTCACACTATATACTAGGTTGACACACTATATACTAGGTTGACACACTATATACTAGGTTGTCACACTATATACTAGGTTGTCACACTATATACTAGGTTGACACACTATATACTAGGTTGACACACTATATACTAGGTTGTCACACTATATACTAGGTTGTCACACTATATACTAGGTTGACACACTATATACCAGGTTGTCTCACTATATACTAGGTTGTCACACTATATACTAGGTTGTCTCACTATAGACCAGGTTGTCACACTATATACTAGGTTGTCACACTATATACTAGGTTGTCTCACTATAGACCAGGTTGTCACACTATATACTAGGTTGTCACACTATATACTAGGTTGTCTCACTATAGACCAGGTTGTCACACTATATACCAGGTTGTCACACTATATACCAGGTTGTCACACTTTATACCAGGTTGTCACACTATTTACTAGGTTGTCACACTATATACTAGGTTGTCACACTATATACTAGGTTGACGCACTATATACTAGGTTGTCACACTATATACTAGGTTGACGCACTATATACTAGGTTGTCACACTATATACTAGGTTGACACACTATATACTAGGTTGTCACACTATATACTAGGTTGTCACACTATATACTAGGTTGACGCACTATATACTAGGTTGTCACACTATATACTAGGTTGACACACTATATACTAGGTTGACACACTATATACTAGGTTGACACACTATATACTAGGTTGTCACACTATATACTAGGTTGTCACACTATATACTAGGTTGACACACTATATACCAGGTTGTCTCACTATATACTAGGTTGTCACACTATATACTAGGTTGTCTCACTATAGACCAGGTTGTCACACTATATACTAGGTTGTCACACTATATACTAGGTTGTCTCACTATAGACCAGGTTGTCACACTATATACTAGGTTGTCACACTATATACTAGGTTGTCTCACTATAGACCAGGTTGTCACACTATATACCAGGTTGTCACACTATATACCAGGTTGTCACACTATATACCAGGTTGTCACACTATTTACTAGGTTGTCACACTATATACTAGGTTGTCACACTATATACTAGGTTGACGCACTATATACTAGGTTGTCACACTATATACTAGGTTGACACACTATATACTAGGTTGACACACTATATACTAGGTTGTCACACTATATACTAGGTTGTCACACTATATACTAGGTTGACACACTATATACTAGGTTGACACACTATATACTAGGTTGTCACACTATATACTAGGTTGTCACACTATATACTAGGTTGACACACTATATACCAGGTTGTCTCACTATATACTAGGTTGTCACACTATATACTAGGTTGTCTCACTATAGACCAGGTTGTCACACTATATACTAGGTTGTCACACTATATACTAGGTTGTCTCACTATAGACCAGGTTGTCACACTATATACTAGGTTGTCACACTATATACTAGGTTGTCTCACTATAGACCAGGTTGTCACACTATATACCAGGTTGTCACACTATATACCAGGTTGTCACACTATATACCAGGTTGTCACACTATTTACTAGGTTGTCACACTATATACTAGGTTGTCACACTATATACTAGGTTGACGCACTATATACTAGGTTGTCACACTATATACTAGGTTGACGCACTATATACTAGGTTGTCACACTATATACTAGGTTGACACACTATATACTAGGTTGTCACACTATATACTAGGTTGTCACACTATATACTAGGTTGACGCACTATATACTAGGTTGTCACACTATATACTAGGTTGTCACACTATATACTAGGTTGACACACTATATACCAGGTTGTCTCACTATATACTAGGTTGTCACACTATATACCAGGTTGACACACTATCTACCAGGTTGTCACATTATATACCAGGTTGTCACACTATATACTAGGTTGTCACACTATATACTAGGTTGACACACTATATACTAGGTTGTCACACTATATACTAGGTTGTCACACTATATACTATGTTGACACACTATATACTAGGTTGACACTCACACTATATACTAGGTTGACACACTATATACTTGGTTGTCACTCACACTATATACTAGGTTGTCACACTATATACTAGGTTGACACACTATATACTAGGTTGTCACACTATATACTAGGTTGACACACTATATACTAGGTTGTTTCACTGTAGACCAGGTTGTCACACTATATACCAGGTTGTCACACTTTATACAAGGTTGTCACACTATATACCAGGTTGTCACACTATATACTAGGTTGTCACACTATATACTAGGTTGTCACACTATATACTAGGTTGACGCACTATATACTAGGTTGTCACACTATATACTAGGTTGACACACTATATACTAGGTTGACACACTATATACTAGGTTGACACACTATATACTAGGTTGTCACACTATATACTAGGTTGTCACACTATATACTAGGTTGACACACTATATACCAGGTTGTCTCACTATATACTAGGTTGTCACACTATATACTAGGTTGTCTCACTATAGACCAGGTTGTCACACTATATACTAGGTTGTCACACTATATACTAGGTTGTCTCACTATAGACCAGGTTGTCACACTATATACTAGGTTGTCACACTATATACTAGGTTGTCTCACTATAGACCAGGTTGTCACACTATATACCAGGTTGTCACACTATATACCAGGTTGTCACACTATATACCAGGTTGTCACACTATTTACTAGGTTGTCACACTATATACTAGGTTGTCACACTATATACTAGGTTGACGCACTATATACTAGGTTGTCACACTATAGGTAACTAGGTTGACACACTATATACTAGGTTGAACACTATATACTAGGTTGTCACACTATATACTAGGTTGTCAACTATATACTAGGTTGACCCACTATATTACTAGGTTGACACCACTATATACTAGGTTGTCACACTATATACTAGGTTGTCACACTATATACTAGGTTGACACACTATATACCAGGTTGTCTCACTTATACTAGGTTGTCACACTATATACTAGGTTGTCTCACTATAGACCAGGTTGTCACACTATATACTAGGTTGTCACATATATACTAGGTTGTCTCACTATAGACCAGGTTGTCACATATATACTAGGTGTCACACTATATAATAGGTGTCTCACATAGACCAGGTGCACACTATAACAGGTTGTCACACTATATACCAGGTTGTCACACTATATACCAGGTTGTCACACTATTTACTAGGTTGTCACACTCTATACAGGTTGTCACCACTATATACTAGGGTTGACGCACACTATATACTAGGTTGTCACACTATATACTAGGTTGACGCACTATATACTAGGTTGTCACACTATATACTAGGTTGACGCACTATATACTAGGTGTCACACTATATACTAGGTTGACACACTATATACTAGGTTGTCACACTATATACTAGGTTGTCACACTATATACTAGGTTGACGCACTATATACTAGGTTGTCACACTATATACTAGGTTGACACACTATATACTAGGTTGACACACTATATACTAGGTTGACACACTATATACTAGGTTGTCACACTATATACTAGGTTGTCACACTATATACTAGGTTGACACACTATATACCAGGTTGTCTCACTATATACTAGGTTGTCACACTATATACTAGGTTGTCTCACTATAGACCAGGTTGTCACACTATATACTAGGTTGTCACACTATATACTAGGTTGTCTCACTATAGACCAGGTTGTCACACTATATACTAGGTTGTCACACTATATACTAGGTTGTCTCACTATAGACCAGGTTGTCACACTATATACCAGGTTGTCACACTATATACCAGGTTGTCACACTATATACCAGGTTGTCACACTATTTACTAGGTTGTCACACTATATACTAGGTTGTCACACTATATACTAGGTTGACGCACTATATACTAGGTTGTCACACTATATACTAGGTTGACACACTATATACTAGGTTGACACACTATATACTAGGTTGTCACACTATATACTAGGTTGTCACACTATATACTAGGTTGACACACTATATACTAGGTTGACACACTATATACTAGGTTGTCACACTATATACTAGGTTGTCACACTATATACTAGGTTGACACACTATATACCAGGTTGTCTCACTATATACTAGGTTGTCACACTATATACTAGGTTGTCTCACTATAGACCAGGTTGTCACACTATATACTAGGTTGTCACACTATATACTAGGTTGTCTCACTATAGACCAGGTTGTCACACTATATACTAGGTTGTCACACTATATACTAGGTTGTCTCACTATAGACCAGGTTGTCACACTATATACCAGGTTGTCACACTATATACCAGGTTGTCACACTATATACCAGGTTGTCACACTATTTACTAGGTTGTCACACTATATACTAGGTTGTCACACTATATACTAGGTTGACGCACTATATACTAGGTTGTCACACTATATACTAGGTTGACGCACTATATACTAGGTTGTCACACTATATACTAGGTTGACACACTATATACTAGGTTGTCACACTATATACTAGGTTGTCACACTATATACTAGGTTGACGCACTATATACTAGGTTGTCACACTATATACTAGGTTGTCACACTATATACTAGGTTGACACACTATATACCAGGTTGTCTCACTATATACTAGGTTGTCACTCACACTATATACTAGGTTGTCTCACTATAGACCAGGTTGTCACACTATATACTAGGTTGTCACACTATATACTAGGTTGTCTCACTATAGACCAGGTTGTCACACTATATACTAGGTTGTCACACTATATACTAGGTTGTCTCACTATAGACCAGGTTGTCACACTATATACCAGGTTGTCACACTATATACCAGGTTGTCACACTATATACCAGGTTGTCACACTATTTACTAGGTTGTCACACTATATACTAGGTTGTCACACTATATACTAGGTTGACGCACTATATACTAGGTTGTCACACTATATACTAGGTTGACGCACTATGTACTAGGTTGTCACACTATATACTAGGTTGACACACTATATACTAGGTTGTCACACTATATACTAGGTTGTCACACTATATACTAGGTTGACGCACTATATACTAGGTTGTCACACTATATACTAGGTTGACACACTATATACTAGGTTGTCACACTATATACTAGGTTGTCACACTATATACTAGGTTGACGCACTATATACTAGGTTGTCACACTATATACTAGGTTGACACACTATATACCAGGTTGTCACTCACACTATATACTACGTTGACACACTATACACTAGGTTGTCTCACTATAGACCAGGTTGTCACACTATATACCAGGTTGTCACACTATATACCAGGTTGTCACACTATATACCAGGTTGTCACACTATATACCAGGTTGTCACACTATATACTAGGTTGTCACACTATAAACCAGGTTGTCACACTATATACCAGGTTGTCACACTATATACTAGGTTGTCACACTATATACCAGGTTGACACACTATATACCAGGTTGACACACTATATACTAGGTTGTCACACTATATACCAGGTTGTCACACTATATACTAGGTTGTCACACTATATACCAGGTTGACACACTATCTACCAGGTTGTCACACTATCTACCAGGTTGACACACTATATACCAGGTTGACACACTTTATACCAGGTTATCACACTATCTACCAGGTTGACACACTATATACCAGGTTGACACACTATCTACTAGGTTGTCACACTATATACCAGGTTGACACACTTTATACCAGGTTATCACTATATATTCCGTAGCGCTCATTATATAACATGCGGTACCATAAAAAATGGCGCCACAGTAAATACAGCTGTACTACATTACATTTTACGATGTCAACCGAACTTACGACAGTTGGCTTCATCGTCATTGCCAGGGCAGTCATTAACTCCATTACATCGGCGGCACCGGTCAATGCACTTCATCCCGTTGGCACACTGGTACTGTCCTGCGTGGCAACTGCAGCTAAAAGCTGAAATAAAAAATAATCTTAAAGAAATACGAAAACAACGTCACTCCAGGGAGACTCCTATGCACGTGTTCTTTAAGAAAAGTAATCTTCCCATTTATAGTTAGTATAACTGTTGGTTACATTTAAAAAATAGAAATAGAAAAAAGGACAAGAATTTACAGAAATTGTTATAGCTAAATGATAGTAAGAAGATAACACTATCAACCAGTTGCTAATTTAGACGAGGACGTACCTTCCTAAACAATACATACAAATATAGTGTATAAGTTTAATTAAGTAGTAATTAAAAAATATCAGATCCCAGTGAAGGCGAACGGACATAATGTTTACCCGATACAGTTAATGTCAACCGAGTTAGCATACGGAATTGTGGATATTTTTTGTATCCTGCCATTGATATTTCAGTGTTTGTCAGGGTTGACCCCTGAGGTTAAACTGGCCGTATCTTATCGCCATATATGGTCATTATTATAAACAGTCAACATACGGCAGCTTAGTTCATCTTCTCCACCGCTACACTGGCTCACGTGATCACAAACTCTCGCGCACGTGCCGTCCGGACAGACAGAGAGACCATGATCCAAACACCGGAGAACTGCAATTAAAAAATATATATAAATAACGTTCAAGTTAAAATGTATTAAAAAAGGTTGTCATGGAAACAATATGCTATTTAAAGCTCACACTGTTGAATTAATTTGGTCTCTAGTTTAGGTTTTATTAATCAAAGTACTTTATTTAAATCAGGGTTATTTTCTCCGTAAAAATATACAGTACAATATAATATGCAGCTTTTAAATTAAGTTGAATTTCCTTTAATTTGGATTTGTAATTTATTATACAACTCCAGCCGATTTGATGACGACAAAGATTGTCTTTCAGTTGCCCTGTGGTGCAGCAGTGGTTCTATCTAACCATAGCCTTGTATCTTCAACAGGGATGTGTTTGGGGTTGGGGTAGTGTGGATGGGGGATGCATCCTTCGCCCCCCCCCCCCCCCCCCCCGCCAACACACACCGACAAGGTAAAAAGTGTTGAGTTGTGAAAACACAACATGCACGTTTAAAACAACACAAGCTTTTAAAGTAAATTCTGTATTTTGACTGCTTAGGTCGCAGCTGTACTGTGTATATATATCTAGTATTTACTGCGATAAAGTTGAATAGATCTTGATTCATCCACCCCGCCTCGCCGCCCCCCCCCCCCCCCCCCACCTGGATCCGCCGATGATCTTCAACATAAATAAATTACAGAACATATATTGGTCATATTAAAAAGACTCACCTTTTGTTTGGACTACTTGGACCTTACCGTCTGTTCTTATGCAAATGGTGCAATAATATGCAGTTTTTGTTTTTTTTTAATTGCATGAAAATAATTTTAAGTGCATTGAAATATATACAGATTTATGAAGATGCGTTATTCAACCAAGAAATATGAAATATTGATCGATCATGTTTAATCTGGCTATGAAAAGAAAGACATACAAGTCCGTTTACACTCAAAAGGCTAGAAGCATAAACACCAAGTAATCCAAATGAAAATACCGACCTGCCAATCGTAAAACTTCGGGTATTTCCGTATGGTTCGTAAAATACACCTCGTACATAGCTCTAGAATACACCAAAGTGCGTCGCCTGAGTTATGAAACAGTGTCCGTTCGCGAGAAAGTAACAAATTATATATATATCATTTAGTTGAGTATATCTTGCAATAACAACGATTTTTTTTATCAATACAATCTATATGATTTACGGAAAATTGAAAAGTCAACATTAAATACCCAGTATTAAAACTAAGACACACAAAGTAGATCCAAGATGGCGCCTTATTATGTCAGAGGTCTCTTGCATAGCATAAAGGCCGAGGTGATCAGATTGACCGACCTGCATTTAGGGATCATTCAGGGGAGACTATCCATTTATATCACTGAATGTATATATGTTACACAGATACAATAAACACTTACCATTCCTGTTACAGCCTTCCTCGTCCCTGCTGTTGCCACAGTCGTTGTGGCCATCACAAACTTTGTTGGAGTCAACACAATCCACATCTAGGGTCGGGCCGTTTTCGATCATTCCACACACGAACCGGGTCTGACAATACCCTTTGAAATGACAACAGACATTAGCTCGTTCAGGCCTGCATTTAATTTATATATAGAACAGTGGTCAATATGTTAATGACTGTGATAACGATGATGTTGTTGCTGTTGTTGTTGATGATGATGATGATGATGATGATGATGATGATGATGATGATGATGATGATGATGATGATGATGATGAAGAAGAAGAAGAAGAAATATTGATGGTGATGATGATGATGATGGTGATGGTGATGATGATGATGATGATGATGATGATGATGATGATGATGATGATGATGATGATGATAATGATTTATTTAATATATATTCAAAATTGTGTAGAATAGCCAATTTAGGAGTGTCAGTTATCATGTACAGTGTGCTTGTTCTGAAAAGTACAGGCGAATAAAACGATTTAATTTTTTTGCATGTTTTATCTCTCACGGCGTATAACGTTATCGTTAACTTATACGTTCTATTTAATAATCTCCTTTATAAGATTGTAGTGTTTATAGGACCAATATTTGACCTTACATTGAACCCATTTTTATCTTGTTATTAACTATACCATTTTATTTTTTTTAAGTCGCGCTGGATTATTCGGGCCAAGGGGACTTTAAGTGTAGGTGGCGTTATTAGGACATATACGGTAACTTACCAATTTTCTCCTTGAGAAGGGTAAGTGCGGTCTCAACATGGTCTCCACGGACGCTGAGAACTATCTGGAGGCCGAACACCAGAAACAGGCAAAGGTTCTAGAAAGAACAAAATGCTTACTTTCACAACTTTCGTCATATCTTATCAAAGAAAACGTCAGAGCATGGTCACTTTTTTTATTTAAATAGATCAATTTTCTTTTCATCTTGCATATATAAAACCCTTCAGGAAGTGAGAGGATAGAGCCCTGTAGAACCGGTTTACGCACCCCAGTCGGTTCTTTTTTCCCGTCTGACCGTGCCAAGGCGGTAATTGTTGGATTTGATCGTTTTGTTAAACGACTCATCAAGAGAGAAACACGAACTTAACACTGGAATATTGTTTACAAAATGTAACAATGTATTCACGTCATAGTTAAAGAAATTATTTTATTTTAGCGACTTCTTGTTTATGTAATTTTGATATTAAGTTACAGTTTGTCATACAGCTAACATAGAAAAACTTATGTATTTACCTTATATAAATTTCATTTGACGAAACATGCATATGCATTGCAACTGTCGGGTTTGCTCTTTCTGTTAAATAACTCATCACGGATTTATTCTTACTGTTGTCTTGCATGTGAACACCTTTGTCCTGTGCCTTTTCAAATGTTTGTATATGGTGCAATGCTCATAGGACTTTGTCATATATTCTTATTGAACAAGAGGGTTATCATCATTTTCAATTAAATTATTCTTTCCTTTCGGGGTACACAGAATATTGTAGTTCAAGTCAATTCAAAATCTAAAGACCGCACCTTCTGTCGGAAACTATCTTTTTAATTGTCAATTCAATTTTATCCTTAAGACACCATCATACAAATTTTGACATTGAACACTATTTTTATCACTGAAAACGGTGATGCATTTAAAACATTGTAGTTTTATTAATATTACAACAAGGGTGGTGCTTTTTGTTTTGATAAGCTCGACGATTTTGGGCAAGCGCTCGTCTATTTCCGCCGCCAATTTTCTTGATGACGTAGACAGCCCCGCCCCCACCTTCTCCGCCACACGCACAGCTTGCGTTTGACTAGTGACAGGCGTATTAAAAACAAAAAGAACCAACAACATTTAGATTTTCGGCTAGAATGAACAAAAAAAGCATGTGAGATGACGAAGTTCAGCTTATGTCCAGTTAACTCATACCTGCTTCTTTAGTCAACTATTACAAATTCTCATTCTTTCACCGATCTGTCTTTCATCGGAACGGTTTCTCACCAACTTCTGTTGGTTGTCTGACCCTAGAGCAATTCAATCAGGTTGTCTGTCAGATTGTTTATGTCTCTCATTAGAAAACTAAGTTAAAAGTAAAGTTTTTACTTCAAATATAACCCTTACTTGCTCTCTTTTATCTTCACAATTCTCTCGTTGTTCAACATTTTCACACAACCTTTACTAATACTCTTCTGTCTTGACACGCAAAATGCCAAGGTTCCCAACAGGGGATTGACATTAAAGGAAAAAAGATAACGTGAGCGTAACCTAGTGATCTTAACCACTTCTTGTTTACGATTTTAGTATTACGCAGCAAGGTTTTGAACCCTGAGACACCTGAAACTAGAGCCGGCGGGTCTCGTACTCATTCTAAAATTATAAATTTTCATGTTTATTTTGTTTTCATATATTAATGTGATCGTTGAATAACATACACGGTAGTAGGAATATTGGTCGGAAGCTTCCTTAAAGGTCAAAATGTGAAATTGATTAGGTTAAAATAATTGACATATTTTGTGTAACTTTTTTTTTCTCACAGACGAATTCATAAATGATTATTTATAAAATGAAAGTGCTGGTTTGTGTGTGTGTGTGGGGGGGGGAGGGGCGATGGTGCAACTTGCATTTAAAACAATTCCCCACTTTTAAAAAAATACATATACTGTTTAAATAATTCAGCATTTCTTTCTTTTTGTGTTTGCTAATTTGCAGTTGATAAATGAACCGGTAAGTGGATATTTACAAATACAGACACATTTGCTCGATGATCACCACATAATCCTTGGTCAGTTATAGATTTATTTTAATGTTCAATATCCTCTTAATTCCCCTTTCTTTTACGAATAGAGAAATACATTCACCGGGCGTTGCTAGGCATATCTGTTGACACAAAAGGGCCATTTTAAGAAAAAAATGGTCTTAAAACTGCAACATAATAAAATCAAACGAGTTATGTTTAACCATACAATACAAAATAGCAACAAAACAAAGAAACTAAAAATGAAAAACAGCAGCAGCAACAACTATAAAAAGAAAGAAAAAGAGAGAAAAAAGGAAAAAAGAATAAAAAAACACTACACGGATTTATTCTAGGGACCTCAAAATGACGTCACAAATTATAAAACATTATCTTTGCATAGAATTGTTGCTTGAGATTATTAATGTTGATTAGATTTTACCAGCCTGAAGTCCTTGTCATCAAGAGACTTAGTGTTGTTGTTTTTTTCTTACTTTATGATTTTTTTTAATCTGAGATATTAATGAGAACATTAGTATTCATTAATATAATTATTGTATATTAAAGCTATGATCTAGAATTTATTTCACGCAAGCTTGTAGATAGGTAGATAAATTTAAGTGATCAAAGATTTTAATATTGTCATTATTTTATTCGATATTTTACGCCACAATATCTTAATTTTGTAATTAATTAGAAATTAAGAGCATTTATGTCGAAATAAGAAAATAATGATTTTTGTAAGCGATTTTCGAAGCACAACTACGGGGATACGTCACAGAGCCTATCTGTTTATAGCGATACCCAAGACCACTACCCGACAGATTTACCGAGTGATGTTAGTTATTCATAAAATATGTCTTCGCTTCATTGTTCCTTGGATAAACAAACATCAAAGTATATGTCATCCTTTATATTGCCATTATCAAAAAATTGATATTGAGATTGTATCATAAACATTAATCACTTTCTTGCAATGTAGATAATGTAAATACTCTAGCACTAATAACAGAGACATTGAAGATGTCTTTCATTTTATTTGTATATGCCCAGTATACACTGATTTTAAAAGACAATACCTCAACTCAACTTTGTATAATAGGCCGTATGTATTTAAAATGTGTTTGCTGTTTGATTCAAAAGACAAGAAAATACTTATTAATCTCGCCCTTTTTATCAAGAAAGCAACCTTAGTAAGAAGGAACATAACGTTAATAATACATAAAGTTCATTCTCTAATGTTGTTTCTTTTATTCTTTTATAATGCAACTATCACACAAAAAGCTTAATATATTGTCATTATTATTTCTTCCCTTCCATATTAATAACTAAACCGGATACTATTATAATATTTGTATATTGTATTTATAATACGATGATGTTCATGAGTACAAATCGGAATAAAAATATGTTCTTCTGACTAAATAAAACGAGCCTCTTACCTTCATCTTGCTGGTATCTGCTACAAGTCAATCTCTCGACTGCAACTGAGACAACCGGTCGGCTCGACTTGAGGGCGGAAGTTTCTTCCAAAACACTTTAGAGCGAAAAAAGACCAATCGAATTCGTCCTTTCTAAACACTTCAGGGCGAAAAAAGAGGAAATAAAAGAGAAAACAACAACATCATCAATCGATTTTGAAATAACTTTATATCCAGTCGATTAATTCCGATCGATAGTTTAATGTCAGCGATTTTGTTTGGCGTTTTATTGGTATATGTTTATGTTATTGGGTTGTTGTTTTTTCTGGCTAAATACATGTATGGATTTTCACAAAATAACCAAAATGTTTTATGTATTGACGACTGTTCAATAATTCTTATAACAAGTATGATAATAAGTCGAATTTATCAGTTTTATTATCCGAGGATGTTTGGAACTGTAAATGTGTGATTTTGAATTTCGCTTATATAGCTTACAAAATTTTCAACACTGCCTATAGTGTTACTACTTGCGGTCATTGAGAACAAGGATACACAAACTATTGGATCAAATTATTCTGTGTAATTACGTTTCGAGATTTTTTTTACAATTTGTCCATAAGTGTGAGAATGCTTGTTGGGTTTATCGTCCCAACTACAGTATTTCATTTATCTAGACACGGTGTCCACTTGAAGCAGATATACAATACAATATAATACAAAGTTTATTTCGGCATAAATATTATATTTATAACCAAGAGGTACATTATAACAACGATGTGCTGTATGTAGGGGTTAGTACATTTAAGTTAACGAGACTGTGATGTTTCTATCTCCACAAAAAATAAGTTTCAATTTTTATTTGGGATATGTCCGTAAATTCCATTAAAATATTAAAGTATCGTTATTCATTCAATTTAATGATACTTCACTTGTGTGGTACATATTGCTTCTTGCATAAATAAATTCTTTAAATCCTTATATTCTTAATTTATATTTGTTAGTAGTTGTACACAACGTGTTATTATTTGTATAGTAAAAGCGTTATTACATTCTTAATTGGTAATAATTCTGCTAAGAACATATATATACATATCAAAGCGTTATATGACCAAGCATTAATTATTTCATAGTTTTAACTTGTGTCAGTTATTACTGCTCTAGTTTTCAAAGCGTAGTACTGATATATATTTGCTTATACTTATTACTCTCTTTTTCGATTTAGTTGACATAAGATTTATGAACTTTTGTTCTGTTGGCCAGTGACAATAATATGTTGAAAAATATTGTTTTCGCAAGTTTCTATAGTAGGGGCAGATTTAAAGAAAATTATATTCTGTTTCGATAACATTCATCTTACATTGCGTGAATATTCTGTTGGATTTTGGCATATTTATGTGTCTTCCTTTCTCAATCATTAGGTCATGTGATGATGATCTTAATCTAGTTAATGAAATTTTATATTTGGTTACATTTATTTTGTCAAGGTAGCTTTCGGTGATAAGTTCTTTCTTATACAGACAATATGTTTCTAGTCTATTTGAATTATTTATTGTCATTGTCCATTCTTGTCTATATATATCTAAAATTCTTTCTCTTGTCTGTATTTGCCATATATACGCTAGGCCTATCTCTTCTAATATTGTTTTATGTGATATGTCCAATTCAATCCTCCGTTTGTTTTCCCATTGTTTGCATCATTTCTTAATATTTGATATATCTTATTAATGATCGAGTTATCTTGCTGTCTGCACTGAGTATATCATGGTGCGAACACCTGGCATTTGTACCTCATCCAGTCACATTATCCTGACCCTTATCCAACCAGTAATGAATTATCATTATATTTGCGTGAGCTTTACCAAAGGAGCTATATCACTATCATTTTTAACGACTTCGATATGACGCTGCCCGGGATCGAACCCGGGGCCTTCCGTACATGTGAGAATGTGTTGAGGCTGATATTGTCACTGAGGGTGGTGGTGGCGCTGAGGGTGGTGGTGGCGCTGAGGGTGGTGTTGTCACTGAGGGTGGTGGTGGCGCTATTACGATTTATTTTCAAAACCGCATCTTCGTGGTTAGTATATTGCTGGTTTTAGCTGTATGTGCTTATAAATTCGTAAATAAATAAGTTTACCAAATAAACTCGTGTTTACCTGAAGAAATGAAATATACATTTTAAGGTAAACTGTTTTTGCGTCTGGCTTGAACACAAAATCATGTGTTTATATTGAGGTAAACTGAAATGAAATAGTGATGAAACAGTAAATTGGCCGTCATGTTATGTTAAAGAACTCTAGCCAGGCGACTGGGCAACATTTTTAAGACACCATCCTTGAGTTCTCATTTCAGAAAATATAGATTGTCACAAAGACTTACAATTATACGCATTCCTCTCACACGGTGATGGAAAATTGAAAACACAAACAACAAACAACAACAAACAACGCTGTTGTATCTTATGCCTAAAAGAAAACTTCAAAAGCCAAACAGGAGCGAGAATCCGAGTGGATATGTTGTTATGTTATCCTGACAACGGGCCAACCAGTTGTGGAACTACCTTGCTCGAGCGTTAGCAAGGGAGCTATATGACTACCATTTGTAAATGACTGTACCAAGTACATGACGCCCCGGGTTCGATCCCGGGCCACGACATACCAAAGCTTTAAGGTATGTCGCGGCCCGGGATCGAACCCGGGGCGTCCCGTACCTGAACCCGATGGCACTACCAGGTCCGGTTAAAAAGGTTGTATAGTCACTATAATATACTTGTATATTTACTTTGCATGATTACATGCAGCTGTCATCTAATTGGCTAACCCATGTTTCTTTTTAATGCAAAATAATGCCACGCAATTCATGTCACACGTGAGAAAGTTTTTCAACAATTCTCCGTTGATTCACTTGATTGTCAGCCATACAGTAAATTGTCCCACTTTTAAATGGAACACATTTCGACAGCGCTGTCGTTTCCGGCCACAAAGTTTGATGCAAAACTGAATTACTTTTTCTGTACTCCGCCATTTTTCCCCCGCCAAAAGTATCTACTTTCTGAAATGTGAATTCCTAATCAATCAGTCAAATATCGCCGATATATCAATATTGATTGAATTTATCACAGCGCCCCGCCCCCCCCCCCCTACCCCCACCCCACCTTACTCATACGATTAGTTTTATTTTGGGATGTCAATTTTTATTTACTGAACATTTGCTGTTTAGTGATTTATTGGTCTAACTTATTGCCTTTATATGGTCATATTCACAAATGTGTCTATTTTCGCCCCTTAAATTATTACAAGGTTGTTTTTTTTTCAATTGGAAAACAATATCACACTGAAATGCTAACCTTAATTCAGCGTCTGTAACAAAATATGCACACCATTTCACTTCATCATTTTTGTGAATATAAATATTAAATATCAACTATTTGATTATTATATAAAGAAAATCCGTCCAACTAAAATTGGTGATTTTTCTCGAAAATCTCCATAGAGATTGCTCTCAATCCTCGTCCTAAAAGTCCCTGATGTTCAAATTTAATATAAAAAAAAAAAAACAATATTTTCCGTAATTCTATTTTCTTTTATTATATACTTAATCGTTGTTAAGCTTGACATGGTAGTGCGAATAATAATAAAGTATATTCTGAATGATATCAAGATACCGGTTTCATACAAGACGTTCTATTCCCCATTTTTGAAATGAAACACGTTTTAGTTATCCCCCTTGGGGGAAGTTATTTTCATATACTTTATATAAGACATAATAAATTTTATTTTTAATTTGCTTATTTAAAAAAGCGCTCAACCTTTTTAATACATACTTACCTCAAGCAATAAGTTTCAATTTAATGTGCATGCTTTAGTCCTAAGTGCTTTTAAAAGTTTAAAAAGTGGAAAAATCTGTTTTACAGTATACAAAATACCTTTCCACAAGGGAGGTAAGAATGTAGTTTTAATAGTTTGAGTAAAGTCCCTTTACATACGAAAAGATGGCATATGAAGTATCGTGATTCAAAATCATGTTTGCCGTATCACGACAGTTATCGTATTGCGACACATATAAAACAACTATTACACAATATTATGAATAGTATTTTAATTTAGGTATGGGGACTGGAATACGTTCACATTTCTACAATATTAAAATGAATGCCACTATATTTTCTCCGAAACACATTTTCACCTTAGATAACATTTCTGACAACTACTGTGATCTGCTGAAATTAAAACAAATATCAAGAAAGAGCATGGATATGAGACATCCAGGGCGCCGCAATAAGCATGGTCTTGAAAGTAAATGTAACAATTAACAGGGAAGGTTACATTAAGGTTATCTTAAAATGGTAAAAAGTATACCGAAGTCTGGGTACCTATCTGCTACTAAGCTTCCTTCCTTCTTGTCTGCTACATCGTTTTGTAACTGCAAGATGCATTATGAATGTCGGCATACCGGTTTGCATTCATAAAGCAATACCTCGGCGAATTCTCATCACTGCTGTCTTCCGCTTTGTATAATTGCCAGCTACACTTAATTGTCGCAAGCTACATGTAAGTGCGGAATACTCAGTTAATTTCTCTAAAAACAAAATTCTCACAGAACAGATGCGACTTCCTGTTATTGCTTGCTACACTATCGTCCTCATAAATCGCTCTCCATAAGAGGCACCGCTCTGACGAGTGGCGCCAATAAGTCTAGTCTTTTTGGCGGATAAACCATAGATATGGTCTAACTTGGCTGTATACTTGCTGCAACACATATTTATCGGCTGTATTTATACCAAACCAAACACAAATATTCATGGCCTCTTAGACTGTGTTTTTACTCTAACGAATTGCATAAATGAGTGAAGTATAAAAGTAACGAACAATAATACAATATCGATGCTAAATCTAGATAACTGATATATGGCGTGTTAGTTATTTACATTTTGCGTTACTTTCGTTGTTTCTGAATGTATGCCAAAATAATCGCTCGTTTGGAAAGTCAAACCGGATATACATAAAAATATATGTCAAAGTCCTATTAGCATTGCAACTGAAAGGGTACATGACAAAGGTATTCACGTGCAAACCTAATGTAAAGGTTAGAACTGTGATGAGTCCTTTAAAGGGGGTATCCGATAGTTTGGGCCAAATATTTTTTCTTAAATAACCAAATAAGTCATTGGTACCTGAAAAAGTCGTGCAAAATGCTGTTTTTTGATGCAAAAGATCTTTGTAAACAGTCAATGATAAATATCCACTCGTCATTGCAAACAGGTGTTTCCTATTCGAGTCGCGCTGCAGAGATAGCTATTTTTAAACTTAGAAAAACACGCGACCACTTGCTTTTATATATTCATGCGGGTTATCCGCTCTGACGTCGACATCTATATTTAACAAAGACCACTATTGCACATTTTTTAGAGTTGGATAGACTAAACATTAAGAGAGCTTTTCTCGCGATTAGTACATTATAACAATAAAGTTAGTATTCAAAATCGTCCTTATAACGACTTAAATATGGATTTATGCAAAAAGTATGACAAAATTTCCCAAAACCAGTGGTTAGGTATTGGTACGTGTACTAAACATAGGCAAACTTCAATAAAAAGAGCGAACCCAACAGCTAAAGACCGGACCTGGTAGAGCGTCTGCTCCAAATACGGAGGCCCCGGGTTCGATCTCCGGCCGCGACATATCAAAGTCGTTAAATATGATAGCTAACGCTCAAGCAAATAAAACGGGAGTTCAAAGACTGGTTGGCCCGGTGTCAGGATAATGTGACTGGGTGCGGTATCATGTCAGGTGTTCACAGCAAGCTATACACAGTGAAGGCACTATATCTGCTGCAAGTGGACACCGTTTCCAGATAACTGAAATACTATTGGTGGGATGATAAACCCAATAAACAAACCAGCAGTAAAAGACTGACTTCGCTGGTTCCATCGTTGGTACGCGTAGGTATACCACTAGATCACAAGTGATGAGATGATAGATCAGCGATTTGTGTTATATATATTCTGCACTCTTTCATCATCCTTTATAACGGCTAGAGGCAAGCGACTTTTATTTCCTTATGTTGACGATCGTTTGAAGTGATTTTTATAGTGATTTAAAATCGGAAATCGATTTCGTTTATTTATTAACTTTTTGTCAAAAAATGTTAATGTAAACACTTTGCAAATATATATATGATACAGAAAACATGTCTCTGGCAGTCGCCAGTATACAGCTACTGGAGGTCAAGGTTTCAAACCTGGGCCGCGACATACACACGTCATATCCATAGTTTGGGCTTGTACTCTTAGCTAATGCATAAGGCATGGGATACAGTTTGTCTTTATCTTTTACATATACATGTAACAAAATCTTACCTCTATTTTGTGGAAATATGTGCATAATTTCTGTATAAGCATGTACCTTAGTTTAAGGAAAGGCTGTTTATAACATTGCCTCAATTGTTAGACAGAACACATAGTAGCTGTATCGCTTTAAATTTCCAATATTTCGAAATCTATAAATAAGTGCGACGGGAAAATCGGCTAAAAATAGATCTCGATATCAAAGATGATCATGTTATGTGAGCTCAAAAGTAAATGGTCACGTGGTTTTTTTAAAATCCTAACTGTGCAGCGACGCGCGGAAAGGAAATGTATTTATGCAAAGACCAGTTGGGTGGTAAGCTTTACTTTTCACATCGATGTAGTGCACCAACAAGCAGCATATCGCGGGATCTTTCGAGGCAACGGCAATTCATTTCGTTGCATGAGAGAAAAAAAAGGTCCAAATTTTCGAACAACACTTTTAAGTAAATATAAGGTTACATCTACTACAGGTCGGCCCGTTGTCAAGATAAGTTGGTGTTGTATCATGCAAGACTACTACTACTATTACTACGACGAAGACGACGATGACGACGATGATAATGACGGTGATGATGATGATGATGATGATGATGATGATGATGATGATGATGACGAGGACGACGATGATGATGATATGTTTGAAAGGTACAAAACAATGAAACAAGTAAACAATTGATGCATACATCGTATCCATAATCTGAACAACTTTATATGCTTATGGTACTCTTTTTATAAATACGTACAAGTTAAGCAAACAACGCTGCAAAAGGGGGGGGGGGAGAAAAGAAAAGAAAAAACAGGGAGAGAGAATCTATTCAACCGAATCACTGTGCAAAATAACCGAGGGGTTACGATTGATTCGTAGACATTATATAACTAATATAGCTGTTGCGGCCGCATTCATTCGCCGATGTACACATTTTATACATTGATGATACATCCATACTTCCAATTGATTGGCGACGCTCTGGGGCGCGCCGCCTATATAGGGAATGCTGAAAAATTTTGCACATGCGAGCGGATGTCTTCTGACATATCGTTCTAGCTAGAGAATGATCGAGGGAAAATGGACAAGGCTTTCTTTCCGAATTCCGGAAGTTTCGCGATTTACACATTCTCAACATACGGGTCCTAATTCGGTAAATGGTGCTCTTTTTATATATATATAGTTGTATTTATTCTTTGTTTGTAACTTCCACGCAAACAAGGTGGTTTTACTTTCTGAATTTCTAAACATTAATAAACATCTGACGGTTATACTTGTGAATGAAGACATGTTTGTACCTTTTTTAGGATTGTACATATAAGTAGCCTTATATACCTGAATTAAATTATTCCAGTGATTTTAATGTTTACTTAATAATTTAAATCAGTCATCTCAACATTTCTAATAAATATTAATTTTCATTGTTGCGTCGCCCTTTGATTCTTCGCATCAATGCTTTTCTTGTATATTACGGTATCGCTACGGTATAAGAGGTATACCGTACAAACGTATACACTCACCAATGTGTTCTCCGCCTCACAAATCGCAGCCGTTCGACTAGTTTTCTTCTTAAAATACACCACTCCTATCCCCTCCATCAAGAACTTCCTATGTTTACTATGAATGAACTGTACGAAGTATAGATCTATGCACGTTTTTTACGTACCTAACCCAAATAATCACAATCACTTCAAGTTATTTTGTATTAAAAGTACAAATGACTGACAGAAAACATATAATTTGGTCAAGTATGTATTCTTTACAGTGGAAAGCATGGAATTTGTCAGCACTATTTTTGTAGCGGAGTCACTTCCGGAAAGCAGTAAACGTTTGTGGTGAAGACTTCGACGTACTGGTAACAAAAAAGACTAGATGTGAGCCATGCAAACGCCTTAGAGAGCATGCGCTTTAAGCAAGAAGAATACTCTCCCTTGGATTGAACACTTGTTGCTGTTGTATGGATGGGTGGTCCTTGGGAAGCGCCGGCCTGCGTTACATTGGTGGCAGCGGTGGGATAATCAACTGCCGGACTGGGGTTGCTTGTCCACGGAACTTCCCAGGCCAAGTCTCGTTTTAATTATAATTTCATATAATTTTTCATATTTTAAGATTTATTTTATAGGAAAACACTTTAAGACTTTACATCACATTTTTGCCAAAAAGTGGGTTTTGAGACAAAGTCGGAACGATCGAGTGGCCAAATGCTATGGTTTTAATGACTCTGTGGTATATACTTTTAGTCTTGAATCATGTTTATACCAACATGCTGGTGTTGCTTTTTCATATAATGCCATTCCATGTGATTATGCTGGGTTTAATAAATTCGTCTGAAATTTAATTTATTGTGCAATTCTAGCATCTACCGATTTCGTATTACTTTTCAAATTTGGTTATTTATTTTCTTCTTTTTATAGAACTATAAAATATAGTGTAACATACAAGCGTACCATAATAGTTTAAAGTTGTTGTATGGTTGTTTTTGTTTAAATGAGTGTTATTGTTGCTTTAAGTGATGGTTAAATGTAATTAATGGTAATAAAATTAAATTAATAAAAGTTATTCTCTGAAATAAAATATTTCCATCTGTTCTTTCTTTCTGCAAAAAGACCTGGAACGATACAATGCGATTGCTTTCACGATATTAAATGCGTTGAGCTCGCGTGAACATGCACACACAAATTAGAGATAATGTAATTCTATAAAAAAGGAAGAAAAAAGACACAACAAATTGCTATGATGTTGGAGGATTCGAACTCAGAGCATCTGGTTTAACAGTCCAGCGCTCTACCGAGTGAGCCACATTGTCTTGTGCATGGTTATCTATTTCATTTTTTATTTAAAACTTCGGCCGGAACAATGTCTTAAAATTGCAACATCACGGATCTTTTATGACTCCGAAATGTTTAAACCTTGGGCTTATCAGTTCATTTGTAGTAAAGTCGGGACGATCGAGTGGCCAAATGCTCTGGTTTTATCGAGACTTATGTAACATATGCTTTTTGTTTTGAATTATGTTTATACCAACATATTGGTGTATATATATGTTGATATAATGGAATTATAACGTGATTATCTAGGCTTGAATAAGTTCGTCGGAGTTTTAATTTATTGTGCAATTCTAGCATCGTGCGATTGTGTATTAGTTTTCACATTTGGTTATTTATTTTGGTCTTTTTATAGAACTATAAAAAGCTTGGAGATATCCAAAGATGGACGCCGGAGAATATGCATAAATCGCTGATCAAAACGTCGGATTTTGGGCCGATATTGGGTGAAATCCACTTTGCTCCAAACCTTAGCCAAAACTATGTGCCAAGGGGTTATTTTGGGTGCAGAGCAAGAATCCGGCGTCCATTTTTTGGATATCGCTTACCGTTTTCGAGATGTAGGGGTCGGAAAAAATGCGCACGTGCGCACCTGTTAAGGAAAGCGGCCTGTACGCCGACACGGTAAGAGATAGCCCAAAACTAACACCGGATTCGTGTTCAGCGTGCCTGGTTTATCCTAGGAACACAACTTGAGCAGTCTGTGTAAACAAAACAAAAAAATCGGCCAAAAATGCCAAAATCGCTGATCAAAACGTCGGATTTTGGGCCGATTTGGGGTGAAATCCACGTTGCTCCAAACCTTAGCCAAAACTATGAACCAAAGAGTTATTTTGCGTGCAGAGCAAGAATCCGACGTCCATTTTCGGATATCGCTTACCGTTTTCGAGATGTAGGGGTCGGAAAAAAATGCGCACGTGCGCACCTGTTCAGGAAATCGGCCTGTGCGCCGACACGGTAAGAGATAGCCCAAAACTAACACCGGATTCGTGTTCAGCGGGCCTGATTTAGCCTAGGAACACAACTTGAGCCGTCTGTCTAAACAAAAAGAATCGGCCAAAAATGCCAAAATCGCTGATCAAAACGTCGGATTTTGGGCCGATTTTGGGTGAAGTCCACTTTGCTCCAAACCTTAGCCAAAATTATGTGCCAAGGCGTTATTTTGGGTGCAGAGCAAGAATCCGGCGTCCATGTTGGGGTCGGAAAACATGCGCACGTGCGCACCTGTTCAGGAAAGCGGCCTATACGCCGACACGCTGATTTTTTTGTTTGGGTTAGAAAAATTAACACTTGCTAAAAAAACTAACACAAACGTGGTCACATACGTTGAAATCAAAAATATGCTTTAAAAAAATATCATGTAATATTTTCATACTCATCGTAATATATATGATTAAACACTAACCTAAAATACAAGGAAACGTTTCATCACATAGAAATATAGGCCTATATACGTTTATATATACATGTATACGATTTTATATGCATACACTGACTTATTTTTCAATGCGGAAGCACAAATCCCCAAAATCGGCTACCTTATGAAGCGTCATCGTGTAGAGGTGACTAAAAATCGAGTGACGTCACCCTCTTTTTTATAGGATGGTCTGCGGGGAAGCTTATTATAGAGGTCATAACATTCCTATTCAAATGTTCCTGAATAGGTGTTTTCTTCAATTTGACAACATAAGTTTGTAAGTAGTTATTTCTTTCAAAACGCCATTGAAAGTCACCATTTACCTTTTATTATTCATTTTGACCACGGCCAATTCGAATCTCACTGATCAAAACTGTTGTGTGACCCATCATAGCAATCGGAACACCTTGGATAATTCACGAATCATTCCGAGGACGGAATTACCCGAGGAGTTCCGATTGCCAGCATAGACGCGCCGCTCTACATTGTGTATTTCTACAACATACAGGTCAGCTACGAGTATTGAGCCGTGCAATGTTTATGTTTTGGGTCTCGTCCAGGTACTATTCCATAATATACAATATTTATTGTATAAGGGACATGTCTGAAATGTCCTATCTTTAGAGGTTTACAGTGGTAGCCAAACAGCTTATAGACCTGCCTGACCACATACACATGTAAGCTTTAAAAGATATTAAGCTTAAGCTTTTAACTTAAATTTTTGTCTGTTGACTGGTTAGTTCGAAGATAGAATCCCTTACTGTGTAGATATATCTAGTATATACTGCGATAAATTTAAATGGATCTTGGTTCATACCCCAACCCCGCCAACCACCACCACCCCCACCCACCTACCACAAAATCTCGATCCGCTCCTGCTATATAATATACATGGCTGACCACCTATCCTTTCCATAAAAACCTTCTATATGATATACAATGGACATGTCTTGAGGACCTACCCTCTCTAGTTTTCTTTAATAGTCATCTATACATAATATATAATTGATACGTTTGACCTCCTACCTCGCTGACTTTCTATGAAATCCACTGTATGTCCCGTTTTGAAGACCAATATTCGGTTAATGTTCTCAATCGCAAAAAGTATGTTGTCCCCTATTTCAAGGAGAAAGTCCCAGTTCAACGTACGTAAAAAATGTAATTCACCCCGCTGGCCAAATAAATGACATAACTGGCCGTTTCAGGCACATGAGAAATAGATATTGCTTTGTAAAGTAGTGATATATAAAAGGTTTTGAATTTACCAAATAGTTTTGTTTGTTTTGTTTGTTTTTCTTTCTTTTTTCTTTCCTTTTTTCAAATTTTCCTAAAAAGACCCGAAAAATTCCCAATTCTGGAGGTTGGGTCATGTTCCCAAAATGGCGATAAAAAAAATGACATCCTACACCTGAGGATCTACCCACTCCGGGTTTTTTTCTCCTTTAAAGGTCCTCTATATATAATAAAAATTGACGTGTGACTAATTATCCTCCATGGATATCCATAAAATACCTCGAAATGTATTATATTAACAGTCAAGGCCTACTCTCCTATATAATGTATAATATAATCATATATAATGCAAATCGTCATGTCTGACCATCTACCCTTGCTGTTTTTCCAAAACAGCCTTTTACAAGAAATATAACATACAGGCCTGAGCACCCACCGACACTGATTTTATATTTTATACTTTATATAATGTATAACCGACAGATCTTACCTATGATCGGAATATTTCTATAATACCTGTCCATATATATTTTATAGCAGCCATCTTTAACCAACGCCCCTCACTGGTTTCAATAATAGCCATCAGTTTTAATATTAGACACGTATTAATAATGGCCATAATGGCCGTCTATATAATATAGTTAATATGACAAATATATCTGACCTCTATATAATATAGTTAATATGACAAATATATATGACCTCTATATAATATTGTTAATATGACAAATATATATGACCTCTATATAATATAGTTAATATGACAAATATATCTGACCTCTATATAATATAGTTAATAGGACAAATATATCTGACCTCTTTATAATATAGTTAATATGACAAATATATCTGACCTCTATATAATATAGTTAATAGGACAAATATATCTTACCTCTATATAATATAGTTAATATGACAAATATATCTGACCTCTATATAATATAGTTAATAGGACAAATATATCTGACCTCTATATAATATAGTTAATATGACAAATATATCTGTCCTCTTTATGATATAGTTAATATGACAAATATATCTGACCTCCATATAATACAGTTAATATGACAAATATATCTGACCTCTTTATAATATAGTTAATATGACAAATATATCTGACCTCTTTATAATATAGTTAATATGACAAATATATCGGACCTCTATATAATATAGTTAATATGATAAATATATCTGACCTCTATATAATATAGTTAATATGACACATATATCTGACCTCTATATAATATAGTTAATATGACAAATATATCTGACCTCTTTATGATATAGTTAATATGACAAATATATCTGACCTCTATATTATATAGTTAATATGATAAATATATCTGACCTCCATATAATACAGTTAATATGACAAATATATCTGACCTCTTTATAATATAGTTAATATGACAAATATATCTGACCTCTTTATAATATAGTTAATATGACAAATATATCTGACCTCTTTATAATATAGTTAATATGACAAATATATCTGACCTCTTTATAATATAGTTAATATGATAAATATATCTGACCTCTATATAATACAGTTAATATGACAAATATATCTGACCTCTATATAATATAGTTAATATAACAAATATATCTGACCTCTATATAATATAGTTAATATGACAAATATATCTGCCCTCTATATAATACAGTTAATATGACAAATATATCTGACCTCTTTATAATATAGTTAATATGACAAATACATCTGACCTCTATATAATATAGTTAATATGACAAATATATCTGACCTCTTTATAATATAGTTATTATAACAGATATATCTGACCTTTATACAATATAGTTGGTTTAAACATATTTTATTTGGAAAAACAAACATTTACAAAACATGTTATACAATATATGGGGATAAGAACGAAAGAATAATATTCTTATCGTGTTCTTTTCCCTGTAAGAAATAATTATACAATGATATGGCTATTAGCTAACAATACTTTTCCGTACATTTATCAGTTTTAAGTTAAAAAGAAAATATACGGTGGCTTATTATGGGAAATAGGTTTCATGGGGCGTGGGTATAAGTTAACCTCAGTATATCCACTCAATCCAAGCTAAAACGTTTAGTAGATTTGATGAAGCTATGATCTGCATCAACGATATTTGTATTCGCAGCCAGTGACAAGGTATCATCACCATATATCAGAATGTCAAGGGAGACACTTGGTAGAAAAGAAAGTTTGGTGAATAATATATGCCTCTCGTGAGAATACAGTGGACAAGTTAGAAAGTAATGTTCTATATTTTCAAGTGACCCACACTTACAGTTCGGAGACATAACCAAATTTTTAGAAAACAAAAAAGAGTTAAATGGTATACATTTAGTACGAAACCGTGCATGCTGGATTTGTAATTGTCTTCCACCATGATAATAGTGCCTGGGAATCGTTGGTCTGTCAGAATTAATAAGTCGTTTGAATCCACTAAGAGAGCTGCAATTTCTTGTTTCACTAGATAGGCTATTCCACTCTCTTATTACCGAGGGAAGAAAATAATTTGTAAACGAATTTGATTTAGTAGGTATATTTCTGAAATGATTTGCATTTCGTAAGTTATAGTTAGAGATAAAAACCTACATTTTCAGGAATAAGTTCCTGCAGATATGGAGGTGAAAGGCCATGGACCATTTTGTAAAATAGTATAAGTTTATGTTTTTTTCTCCGAGTGTGCAGCGATTCCCACCCTGTTTCTCTATCTAAATTAATCAAAGATACAAGTTTTGTAGCACCTGTAACAATTCTGGCTGCCTCATTCTGTATTTTGTCCAATTCAAGCTTTTCATAGTTAGTACAATTACCAAAGATGATATCACCATATTCAACAATTGGCCTGATAAAAGAGATATATATGATTTCTAGTGATGATCTATCTAATGTATATTTAAGTTTTTTCATAACATTTATCCTTTTCCATGCTTTTGTTCTTAAATATTCGATATGATTATGCCACGTGGGGTTATTTGTAAAATGCATACCTAAATGTTTATGTGTTTCAACCTCAAGAATAATCTCGTTATTCATTAAAACTGGAGGATGACTTGGGGCTAATCTTTTACGTGAGAAAAGTAATGATTCTGATTTTTTTGGATTAAATTGTACTAACCACTTATCTGCCCACTTACTTATTTTGTCTAAATCACTATTGAGATTATGTGCTGCACTTAGAGGATCATCTACCTCAATGAATAGGGCTGTATCGTCTGCAAATAGTCTAATGTTTGAGTTTAAGTTTACAACGATATCATTTATATAAAGCAAAAACAATAAAGGCCCTAATACAGAACCCTGGGGGACTCCAGCTTTTATAGTGACTAAATTAGACTTTACTCCCTTTCAAACCACTCTTTGTTTTTTCTTTCTTTTTTTCATTTTTTTTCTAAAAAGACCCGAAAAATTCCCAATTCTGGAGGTTGGGTCATGTTCCCAAAATGGCGATAAAAAAAACATGACATCCTACACCTGAGGATCTACCCTCTCCGGGTTTTTTCTCCTTTAAAGGCCCTCTATATATAACAAAAATAGACGTGTGACTAACTATCCTCGATGAATATCCATAAAATACCTCGAAATGTTTTATATTAACAGTCAAGGCCTACTCTCCTATATAATGTATAATATAATCATATATAATACAAATCGTCATGTCTGACCATCTACCCTTGCTGTTTTTCCAAAACAGCCTTTTACAAGAAATATAACATACAGGCCTGAGCACCTACCGACACTGATTTTATATTTTATAACTTAATATAATGTATAACCGACAGATCTTACCTAGGATCGGAATATTTCTATAATACCTGTCCATATATAGTTTATAGCAGCCATCTTTAACCAACGCCCCTCACTGGTTTCAATAATAGCCAGTTTTATTATGTAATAGACACGTACTAATAATGGCCATAAAGGACCTCTATATAATACAGTTAATAGGACAAATATATCTGACCTCTATATAATATAGTCAATATGACAAATATATCTGACCTCTATATAATACAGTTAATATGACAGATATATCTGACCTGTATATAATATAGTTAATATGACAAAAATAGCTGACCTCTATATAATACAGTTAATATGACAAATATATCTGACCTCTATATAAGATAGTCAATATGACATATATATATCTGACCTCTATATAATATAGTTAATATGACATATATATCTGACCTCTATATAATAAAGTTAATATGACAAATATATCTGACATCTATATAATATAGTTAATATGACAAATATATCTGACCTCTATATAATATGGTTAATATGAAAAATATATCTGACCTCTATATAAGATAGTCAATATGACTGATATATCTGACCTCTATATAACATAGTTAATATGACAGATATATCGGACCTCTATATAATATAGTCAATATGATAAATATATCTGACCTCTATATAAGATAGTCAATATGACAGATATATCTGACCTCTATAAAATACAGTTAATATGACAAATATATCTGACATCTATATAATATGGTTAATATGAAAAATATATCTGACCTCTATATAAGATAGTCAATATGACTGATATATCTGACCTCTATATAACATAGTTAATATGACAGATATATCGGACCTCTATATAATATAGTCAATATGATAAATATATCTGACCTCTATATAATACAGTTTATATGATAAATATATCTGACCTCTTTATAATATAGTTAATATGACAGACATATCTGACCTCTATATAATATGGTTAATATGACAAATATATCTGACTTCTATATAAGATAGTCAATATGACAGATATATCTGACCTCTATATAATATGGTTAATATGACAAATATATCTGACCTCTATATAATATAGTTAATATGACAAATATATCTGACTTCTATATAAGATAGTCAATATGACAGATATATCTGACCTCTATATAATACAGTTAATATGACAAATATATCTGACCTCTATATAATATAGTTAATATGACAGATATATCTGACCTCTATATAATACAGTTAATATGACAAATATATCTGACCTCTATATAAGATAGTCAATATGACTGATATATCTGACCTCTATATAACATAGTTAATATGACAGATATATCGGACCTCTATATAATAAAGTCAAAATGATAGATATATCTGACCTCTATACAATATAGTTAATATGACAAATATATCTGACCTCTATATAATATAGTTAATATGACAAATATATTTGACCTCTATATAATATAGTTAATATGACAAATATATCTGACCTCTATATAATATAGTTAATATGACAGATATATCTGACCTCTATATAATATAGTTAATATGACAGATATATCTTACCTCTATGTAATATAGTTAATATGACAAATATATCTGACCTCTATATAATAAAGTTAATATGACAAATATATCTGACCTCCATATAATACAGTTTATATGATAAATATATCTGACCTCCATATAATACAGTTAATATGACAAATATATCTGACCTCTTTATAATATAGTTAATATGTCAAATATATCTGACCTCTTTATAATATAGTTAATATTACAAATATATCTGACCTCTTTATAATATAGTTAATATGACAAATATATCTGACCTCCATATAATACAGTTAATATGATAAATATATCTGACCTCCATATAATACAGTTAATATGACAAATATATCTGACCTCAATATAATACAGTTAATATGATAAATATATCTGACCTCTATATAATATAGTTAATATGACCATTTATGTAGAATTGGATCCATGCTATTTATTTATACAAGAAATAACTTACTTTTTAATATGCAGGCGTATTTTAATCACCGTATCGTCAGGCAAAATTTCATGAGGTGGAGAAAACAAATTTTGCATTTAAGCAATTTTGAGAAATCGCAATACACAAATCGTTTAAGTGGAATAGATCGAAGTGATATAAAGCAACAGGAAAACCCAGGAGCGTAGCTGCCTGTACTCAGAATACGCTGCTGCGTTCACATTGTAAACAATGTAGGAAAGAAACAACAATTAAATATGTAATAGAAATCTTACGCTAGGATGGCGATGTGTAAATTAATTGAAATTAAATAGTTCCGCCATTTGCCTTGAGGAAAATATGTAATATTGCTAAATCGATTTAGTAACTTTTCTGTTGCTCCCCTGGCAGGGAACAAATATACAACTCTTATATTTCAAATCAGAACTTAACCGCCCCTGACCCCACCCCACCCCCACGACCTCTAGCGGTCATGCGTACATATCATATCATGCCTAGCTACGCCCCTGAAACCAATGATAATTTTGTCAAGAATGGTCTCTCGAATTTATGTCGGAAGGTCCCGTGTATAAACCATTTATGTCAGTGTGTAACTGTGTATGACGTAGCGACTAGTACCCCTTATAACAAAGATGTATGCTTTGTTTGTCAATTAAGTACAAAAACCATTTGATATCTAACGAAACATGAAAAGTAAAGTGGTAAACGACACACACAAAAATTGCACTTCTGTACAAATATCCTTCCACCAAATACTAGATCTACCAAATAATCATCTGATAGCATTTGTTTTGAATATAAGAGTGCAAATCTTGTCCCATACCAAATAAGCTGAGAAAAGTCACCAAATCGATTTAACAATTTTACATATACAGATGCTTGTTGATTGCAATAAAAACATAGACACACATTATACCACTGGGGTAATATTTCTATTGCTAATTTTTAAAATGTTTGTTGACGATGGGCCTATGTGCCTGGATCAAAGTAAATAAACTTTGTTCTGGTCTGCTCTGTTCTGTTCTGTTCCCAGTAACAATATCAATGTCTAAGCCTCTTTCAGCAACTGTCTTAATTTAAGTATATAATAATGAAGACATTTACCTTGCACGCATATACCTCCGTTACTTGATAGTTTACATACCAATAAAGACTTGACTTATCGCCTTATATTGCTCATACCTCACCCATACAACCCTCCTCCAGTTGAAAACTTTAAAAGTGAAATGTGTATCGAATACATGCATTCCTAATAAGGTTGTTACAGTTTCACCTTACGACCATCCTTGGATCACTAGTAACATAAAATTATATATAAGAAAACGCAAAAGGGCTTTTCATAAAGCTAAAAAAACTATGTTTCAATCTCACTGGCACTCATTTAAAGTATTAAGAAATAAGGTGATATTACTTATAAGGAAAAGCAAAAAAGAATATGTTTCAAAACTCTCGGAAAAACTTCGCACTGCAAATAGAACATCAAAGGGATGGTGGACAACTCTTAGTTTCTTTATGAAAGATAAAAGCTCACACGAAATACCACCATTAATTTGTAACGGTTCTTTAGTTTTTGATGATCTAGACAAAGCAAATGCTTTAAATAACTATTTTAGAGAGCAAACAGTTATTAATGATTCAGATAAAGATCCCCCTGTTTTACCCTAGTCTCACTTTAGCCTTACTTCAATATGTCTGTCAGTACTTGATGTCGAAGATATCTTAAAAGGATTGAAACCCGGGAAAGCGGTTGGTCCAGATCTAATTAACAATTACGTTCTCCGTGAACTATCAACTGAGTTATCGGGTCCATTATGTAAACTTTTTAATATGTCGTTATCAAGTGGCAAGATACCTTCCTTATGGAAGGAAGCAAATGTATGTGCTATATACAAATCAGGTGACCGGTTTCTTACGTCAAATTATCGACCAGTATCTTTGCTAAGCTCGATTGAAAAGGTATTTGAAAAATGTGTTTTTAAGTATGTTCATAATTATTTCATTCATTGTAACACTATTTCTTGTTTTCAGTCAGGTTTCACTTCTGGCGACTCCACTATTAATCAGCTGACCTATCTCTACCACATTATTTCAAATTGTGTTGATAATGGAAGCGAGGTTAGGGCAGTTTTCTGTGATATAAGTAAAGCTTTTGATCGTGTTTGGCACAAAGGTATTTTAATCAAACTTAAAGCAGCTGGCATCACAGGAGATTTATTGTCCTGGTTTTGTGATTATCTATCTGATCGAAAACAAAGAGTGGTTTTAAAGGGAGTAAAGTCTAATTTAGTCACTATAAAAGCTGGAGTCCCCCAGGGTTCTGTATTAGGGCCTTTATTGTTTTTGCTTTATATAAATGATATCGTTGTAAACTTAAACTCAAACATTAGACTATTTGCAGACGATACAGCCCTATTCATTGAGGTAGATGATCCTCTAAGTGCAGCACATAATCTCAATAGTGATTTAGACAAAATAAGTAAGTGGGCAGATAAGTGGTTAGTACAATTTAATCCAAAAAAATCAGAATCATTACTTTTCTCACGTAAAAGATTAGCCCCAAGTCATCCTCCAGTCTTAATGAATAACGAGATTATTATTGAGGTTGAAACACATAAACATTTAGGTATGCATTTTACAAATAATCTCACGTGGCATAATCATATCGAATATTTAAGAACAAAAGCATGGAAACGGATAAATGTTATGAAAAAACTTAAATATACATTAGATAGATCATCACTAGAAATCATATATATCTCTTTTATCAGGCCAATTGTTGAATATGGTGATATCATCTTTGGTAATTGTACTAACTATGAAAAGCTTGAATTGGACAAAATACAGAATGAGGCAGCCAGAATTGTTACAGGTGCTACAAAACTTGTATCTTTGATTAATTTAGATAAAGAAACAGGGTGGGAATCGCTGCACACTCGGAGAAAAAAACATAAACTTATACTATTTTACAAAATGGTCCATGGCCTTTCACCTCCATATCTGCAGGAACTTATTCCTGAAAATGTAGGTTGTATCTCTAACTATAACTTACGAAATGCAAATCATTTCAGAAATATACCTACTAAATCAAATTCGTTTACAAATTCTTTTCTTCCCTCGGTAATAAGAGAGTGGAATAGCCTATCTAGTGAAACAAGAAATTGCAGCTCTCTTAGTGGATTCAAACTACTTATTAATTCTGACAGACCAACGATTCCCAGGCACTATTATCATGGTGGAAGACAATTACAAATCCAGCATGCACGGTTTCGTACTAAATGTATACCATTAAACTCTTTTTTGTTTTCTAAAAATTTGGTTATGTCTCCGAACTGTAAGTGTGGGTCACTTGAAAATATAGAACATTACTTTCTAAATTGTCCACTGTATTCTCACGAGAGGCATATATTATTCACCAAACTTTCTTTTCTACCAAGTGTCTCCCTTGACATTCTGATATATGGTGATGATACCTTGTCACTGGCTGCGAATACAAATATCGTTGATGCAGTTCATAGCTTCATCAAATCTACTAAACGTTTTAGCTTGGATTGAGTGGATATACTGAGGTTAACTTATACCCACGCCCCATGAAACCTATTTCCCATAATAAGCCACCGTATACTTTCTTTTTAACTTAAAACTGATAATTGTACGGAAAAGTATTGTTAGCTAATAGCCATATCATTGTATAATTATTTCTTACAGGGAAAAGAACACGATAAGAATATTATTCTTTCGTTCTTATCCCCATATATTGTATAACATGTTTTGTAAATGTTTGTTTTTTTCCAAATAAAATATGTTTAAACCAAATGTGTATGGACATCCCGTGCACCCACGTGCTGGAAACGAGTCGCTCTCGGCCACTGTAATTCAAACTAATTGTGCCTGACCGACTTTGTAATTACGCCCCTCGTTTGGTGTAAATGTCATCTACCACTAATACACGTGTAATCTAAACATGATCAAATGGACCACTCGAATTCGTATTTTCATATAATTTGCTGGTGTACCTAGTTTTTTTTTTAAATTAAAATTGTACTTTTTCCATACCTTGCCTATTTTCACTTCCGTTCTGGACAAGGACCCCGTATGCTAGCATTACCTACAGCATCATCTAGCCAAGTTGATAGTACATGTGTCCTAGCCGCTTTTCTTTCTTAATATCTTCAGATTCCTAGCACGCTTTCGGTTTCGCACTCCGACAAGGAAACAACTTTGTAAAGGACGTATACGCTATGTTGTGTTCTTGTTGCTTTTTTCCGTTTCCGTTACTTTGTTGTTAACTCAGCATATATTGATAATGCCTTACTACGCGATGACACTATAAGTGGAATCGCCATATGTGACTAGTATAACATTCAAAGTGCATACACATATATGTATGTACGTTACATGTACATGTCGACATGTATTTCGTAGGTTTACTGTTACATTATTGAACTAACTTCCTTTCTGTTCTGTAATATCATCATTATTATCGATCGTTTACTTTTTATTTTAATTTGATTGTACATGCAATAAGAAGCATTAAGTAACATATCGCTTAAAATATCAAGAGCATTAAGTAACATATCACTTAAAATATCAAGAGCATTAAGTAACATATCACTTAAAATATCAAGAGCATTAAGTAACATATCACTTAAAATATCAAGAGCATTAAGTAACATAACACTTAAAATATCATATTGTTTGTACATGCAATAAGAAGCATTAAGAAACATATCACTTAAAATATCATATCGTTTGTACATGCAATATGAAGCATTAAGTAACATATCACTTAAAATATCATACTGTTATAAGTTGCATGTGTGCTGCATATATATATATATAGTCTCTTGATCTCTCTATTCTCTCTCCCTCTCTCTCTCTCTCTCTCTCTCTCTCTCTCTCTCTCTCTCTCTCTCTTTCTCTCTCTCTCTTAGTCTCTCATCCTCTCTCTCATACACCCCCACGCACACACACAAACGCACGCGCGAACACACGCACACACGTACACACACAGCACACCCTTTTCATTACACCCCCACCCTCACTAACCACATTAAATGCATATGCTCTCTGTGTTGTCCCCACCGCCGGAACCTTTGTTAAAAATTATATTTTATTAATTATTGCATACATTTTTCAATGTTGCCAACCTTGTATACCTAGATGAATAAAGGTTTAATTGCTGTACAGAATAGAACAGTTTGATGCACAGGTACACATATAACATCACTTTATTCGATAAACTTACGATTATTACATGTCATATATGAATATTTATATATTTATATTGAGGTTATTGTTAGGGATGGCAACGGTTAACCGGTTAACCTCATTTTGGGTACACGTATGTTAACCGGTTACAATTTCTGTGACCGGTTAATCGGTTTTATTACTATTGTTGTTGAAGTTAATAAAGTTAAAAACAACCAAATGCGTTCGCTTATGTTGAAATACGCTCACTTACAATCTTGACACACGCGTTCGCCTAAGCAAACACATTTCACATGGTCAGATAAGCAATTGCAAAACATGGAGTACAGTACAAGTTAATTTTCAGGATCGGGACAATTTAGTTTGTATTGTGTTTCTCGTTTGTTTTATTTTCATAATTAAAATATCGTTTAAATGGTTTCTGTTTTTCGTACCCGTTGTATGATGGGAGCAAAAGTGTAACGCAGGATTGGCTCTCCAACGGTCACTATATGTACACCAACCACATTAACCGTTGCTTAACCGCGCAACTGTTTCTATAAATTTTCCTGTCGTAGATGATAGCATACAATGAGGCTGGGGTGGGGCGATGGTTTCATCTTGGTTTAAACAGGTCATCCAAGTTAGATTTGTCGCTAGTTTAAATATATTTTATTTCGAATGTCTTACAGAATATAACATACAAGATACAATACAAATGAAACAGGATTGAAACGAAAACTAAAGCTTATCGTGTTTCTCTCCCAACACTATAATGTATGTTATGGCAATAGACTAGCATTACATATTAGTAAGTATTTGAAAACAATATAAACAATGTTAACCAAACTAATCAGATTTAAAAATTTGATTTTAAATAGATGGAAAAGAGAGGATGTAAAGATAATTTGGGAAACTAAAAGAACACTGGGACATATGACGAGAGGTTACGGTCGGAGAGGATTGAGAAACGAGACACGATCCTTCATACTTTATATTAAAACGTTTGGTTGATTTTATATACGCGTGTACTGCATCAACTGTTTGTAGCTTTGCATCAAAACTTAAGTAGCGATCCCCAAACAACAGAATATTAATATCAGCGTTTGGTAGGCAAATTTGGCGATCACAATCAGAACTCCTCGGGTAATTCCGTCCTCGGGACAATCATCCCTCGGATGTATTTGGTGCAATGATACTTACTGAAATCACGATCGTTTTGTTCGCCGGAAATCGGAAGAAGAATATGCCTAAAATGTAGTTCGCACAAAACATAAAAATGCCATCGTTTGACAGCAGCGTGTCTGCTGCGCTGGGCAAATTAAACTTGGATGATTTAAATTTGAAGCCGTCACAAGGCATCGTATTGTAGTGAGCTGTCATCCGAGCTGCCATCTTTATCTTTGACTTCTGTCTCAAAAGTAGTCCCATTTAGAGAAATGGCCGAGGTGATCCGACTACCTACATGTATCCGAGAGATGATTCGTGAATTATCCGATGTGTTCCGATAGTGGCAATCAATAATATCTTTTCTTTCTTCGCGATAATTAGAACAGAGTAAGAAGAAATATTCAGCCGTTATTCAGCCGTTTCAAGTAAGCCACATGCACATAAAGGGGAAGCTACGATACTATTTCATATAAAGGGTCTGATTAAGGGAACTACAGTTTAACTTTAATCGTACGTGTAATATTTGTTATTTTCTGTTTCTATGGAAAAATGTTGATGTACATTATAACAGTTATTTTCCTCTCAGTTCTGTCCGCTGTGCACATTTTTTTAGGTACGGTGAAGCGGGGGTCATCTTCGTTAACAAAAATCTCTATTTTTTTTACATTTTATTGTTATACTTAAACATTGTCAATCATGGATAATGCTTAGTTTTATTTATTGATGAATGAAGGACAAAATTAATCCCTACAAACTACGAGATTTCAGCTGAGTTTCATTTAGACGGCCCTTTTGTCAATTATGAAGAGAATGTCAACTATATGTTTTACTCAAATCTCTTTAAAGACGGGTATTTATGTGAAAACAACATCAATGGTATAACTAAAAATCAGATATATTGATCATTATTAATTTACACGTTTGCCAAAATCAAGCCTTAAAGCATTATGTAAATCAAGTTTATTCCCACTCATCGACTCCTTTCCGCTCGGCGGAAAAGGGTCATAAAGAGTATAAAGAGTTTAATTTTCTGGAATACACAAAAATCGCATTAAATATAAATTTATTTTTCAGTCGGCAAAAATGAATACGTTTATTGTCACATACTAATAACAATAAGTTGATAATGAGTCATTGTTTGCACAGACAGCAATCAAACCAAACCACTTTCCGCGAAACTCCTTTTTTGCTATTTAACTCCTTTCCGCACTAAGTCATACCTGAAAATGAGAACACCTTTTCCCACCTCTCAGATGGAAAAAAAAAAACTTAAGACAGGTTTTTAGCCAAAAGTCCAACCACGGCAGTCTTGTAATAAGACTTTGTCATAACTGTGTCGATTTACATATTTGCACATTGAATGTGTTTCGTGGTTTTAAATGCACATATTCCACGCACAAACTTCCAAAATAGATCACCGTTTCAATACTATGGTATGGAACATAAATGCATTCTATACATAGCGTTGATGTCACTACGTTAAAGTCATCTCTATACTACGACTCGTAACTCACCCAAAATTTGAGATTTGTGCCTACATAAAAAATAGTTCCGCGTAGGAAATACGTTCGATTATAATATTCATTGAATTAAGATAAATGACTAAACAACCATATTCTAAGGCCTTATTCTATGTCCAGAAACTTTTAAAGTCTTGATATTTATAGATAAATGGAAAAAAAAATACGATGAGCAAGTTTTGCTACTTTCGCTTTCGTTAAACAGTAATATGTCCATTCTATACATATCGTGTGACGTCACTACGTTAAAGTCTGGACCGTTTACAAAATTTAGTTCAAAATGTTTGCATGAAACAAATTTTAACTATTAGAATTTATAAAAAATGTCAAAATAATCTGTTGTATACCTCTTCGTACTTGTTTTGTTCATTTTAGCAATCACTTCCGTATTCATAACAGCCATGTTGAAGAACTACTTTACCCACAATACACCGAGTGCATTCACACAGGTCATTTTGACCGTGTGTTGACGCAACGACATAAATGTTCAAGAGCTAAGTGGAAAACAGATGTTACCAACTCGGATGCGGTCTTTAGGGATAAAATCAGAGGACACAATACCTCGAATGGCGTAACGCTACACGGAACACCTCGGCTATTTCTACAAAATAGACTTGTCCGGATACAGCCGAACAGCAACGAATGGGCTAAAGGAAATCGTTAGATCTACAACGGTTGAGTCTACGCACCGTTTAAGTTAGGTGTCACTCAGTGTTAGCCACGCCTTCTCAGTGCAGGCTCAGTATTCTTCGAAAAGAACCAACACTAGACGTTGGTCGCCAAGTTAAAGTTTATATACATGACAGTGGAAACTATTTACTGATAATAAATTTATTTAGTTCAGAAAGTAAATGCAACATATTTTCGAAGATTGCTCGAGCGGTAAAAGATAATAAAAAAGGATAGAGACAAGTTACGTTACCACTTGAAGTGTATCAACTAAAATCAGTGTCAGTTGAAAGGCTATTCAGGATTTATATGGCTCTGAACTCGTTACTTAATGTACCGTATGCACGTGTTCTAAGCCATCTGACTTAATGGTTTGCGGATTTTAATTACTTCAATGGGGTGTGTGTCATAACGATGATTTAATATGACTGTATGCACGTCTATTAAGCCATCTTAAATAGTGGAGTTATAGATAAATATATAGACAAAGATCTATATGTGTGTGTGTGTGTGTGTGTGTGTGTGTGTGTGTGTGTGTGTGTGTGTGTGTGTGTGTGTGTGTGTGTGTGTGTGTGTGCGTGAGTGTGTGTGTGTGTGTGTGTGTGTGTGTGTGTGTGTGTACACGTGTGTCTGTCTGTTTGTCTGTCTGTCTGTCTGTCTGTCTGTCTGTCTGTCTGTCTGTCTGTGTATGTGTGTCTGTGTGTCTGTGTACGTGTATATGTTTAGAGTAGGCCAGAATGCAACAAGTCAACATAAACCCATGTGCTTTTACAACCGACATGGTTTTTAAGGGATACATAATATACTTGGTAAATCTTCTAGTTCCCCGGTCTATATGGTTATGGGAACTGCAGGTCATACCAGGTCTAATTATTCTTGGACTATTCTTGTTAATTTTCTGATTTTTTTATCGGTAGGCTAAGACCTTACGGTGTACGAGTTACTGAGGTATCGTGTGAGCATATTTACAGGGATGTTACATTCTTTTTACCACTCTAATTCTTACAAAGTACACGTCAATTTATTTCACATAATTAAACAATATTTATACGCTATGCATAGCTATTCGTGAACATTTCTATCAATCGTTATATATTCTGTGTGCAGATACAAAATATACGTATTTTATATAAATAGTTTTGCCTGTTTCAATCATAATTGTTTGTGTTATACCGGTTAACGCCGATTTTCAATAAGTAGGTCCATTAGGTAAAGAAAATATCGGAAAATTCTACATTTCGTTATTCAGTTAATAATTGCCTTAAAACCTTGATATACATTCAAAAACAATGCCTGAAAATTTGGAATGCATTGCTCTCATAGTTTTTATGTAATCATCGTGCAATCACAAGCAGATAATTGCTTAACTTTATATGTACAAAACCTACGTTGTCCCAGCCCTTATGAAGTGTAATGTACATTTATTTATATATTATTTTTAAATGTTGCTAATACCAGGGTGAATTTTAAGAAAATATCTATCCATAATGATGTTGACAAACTTTTTGTTTTCAAACTGACCAAGAAGCTGAAATAATTTAGCTTACAAATGTGTATTTGTATATTAGTTTTAAAAAATTAATTAAAATTAACATATTTGCCTAAAATTATTTTTTACACGAACAATGCCAGATCCAGTTGTCATATTTCAACCTCAATACAACATTTTGATAAGACAGATGAATCAATTAAACCAACTTTTTCCACCGTAATGACGCACATTTTATATACTTCACTAACCTTTATAAAATGACCATAATATAAAGAAGGTTTTGTTTTAATTGGTATATTTCTAAAGATTAAAATTCTAAACTTTGAAAAAAATAACATTTTATTTTTCAAATCTGAAATGAACAAGTACAGCAAAGTTCAACATTATATAATGAAGATTTAGTATTGTGAGACTTCTTTCTTGAAAAAACATTGTTCATGTACTTTATAAATGGCATTTGGACATTTCATAAAACATCTTAAGCCATATCACGCACTCACATAATCCATTAAAGGGTTTCCATAGCAGTTTACCCTTTAGTTAAAAGCAATAGATATGAGCACACAAAAACTGGATATGCACACAATCATCTTATCAGAACAGATGTTTACACCAAAACGGTAACGAAGGTTTATCATATTTCAGAATAAAACATATTAACACTTTCAGGAACATTAAAACACATATGGTAGTTCTTATGCACTTTGACTTTACAACATATGTATAAGTAAGTGTGCCATTGCTACACAACTACACAATATTGCCAAAATAACTGAAACCCTAAACAGAAACTGCATGATTGATAACGAAGGTTTAGTAGCATCACTTCTTTTCACTATACACAGCATACAAGCTCAAAATACGTTCCCTCTCAATTTCACTAATTTTGAACATTCTTTTTGATTTACCAGTTGCCTCAGGCTCATCAACCTTTGTTAAAATTTCACTAGGGATTCGCCAGACAATATCTTCGTTCCTTGGCCACTGGAAAAACTGCTTCTTGGTTTCCATGAATTGAACTTCATATTCGTCTTCATCCTGATCAACAATTTTGCCAATGAACCAGTTACCTTCGTACACAGCAGCAACATGATCATCTACTGCATATTTCATTTCAATACTTTTTGTGTTTATTTCTTCTTGTTCATTGCTTGCTTGTTCATATCCGCGGCTTTCGTCTGCATCAGTTTTCTTCTCTTCAGTACAAACTGTATTTGCAGTTTTGCTATTGGGCACTCCATGGTTTGCAGTAGTTTCGTTATCCCAATCCTCACAGGCACCACCTGCTAGACATTCACTGCAATAACAGCTGACAACTCTAGTTTTGATTCGAGAATCTCCTTGGCCCACCACTGCGTGAATCTTCATGGTCCCCTTAACAGCCTTGACCGGATGACTCTGAAGACGCACCTCTGTGTCCTTGCACTTTTCAGAAGACACAAACTTGAACTGGACATTTTTCATACTCGAGTTGATTGCCCATTTGTAGAAATTCGTGGCGTCCTGGATGGTAGCTTTTCCACTACGCATAGCTTCGTCGGCTAATCTCTTGCAAGACCCACCTAGCCCGTCACACGGCCCCTTGCCGTGGCCGGCTTCAAAGTAATTCCACCTAGCATGGGTGCCATAACGCTGTTCGTGGTTGGATACAAGATCGAAAATGTGCTTATTGCGGTACTGGCTAGTTGGCGAATCACTCCAATAGTGTACTCTTGTTAGTTCGGGGTCTATTGCTTTCAGAATGGGTTGAAGCTAATCAATAAAAGTTATCACAGTGGACGCTTTGTGTCCCATCTCATCTGACACGAACATTATGCTCTGATGTTTAAGTGCGTCATCTGGGCCCCGGAAATATGCTACAACAGGATGGAGGGTAACACTAGTCTGGTTAAATTATGCACTTTGAACTTCTTCCATTGATCTACAACTATAATTTTCTGCGAAATCCAACTGAATTAGCATTTCGTGTCTTGGTAAGTTCTGTTTCAGTATCTTAATCTCTTCATACTGTTTGGCCACACGCTTCACGTGAGATTCAAAATCTTTCATCTGCTGCTCTAGTTTGATCAAAAATTGGTCTCTGTTAAGCTTTGATTCTGTTACTCTGGTTACTATCTTCTTCTTGCCTTTCTCTTCTATTTCAGTTCTATTCCACTGGCTCCATACAATGGACTCTGGGAGTGATTTCTTAAGATCATCTTCCGATGGAAAGTTTCCAATCGCTGTTTCTGGGTTTGCTGATACATTTACACCTTCCTTTCTTAGCAGCTTTACTGAAAGAGCAGCATTTTGGTGTTTCGTACACAAGCATGAGCTGCGGCTTGAAAACGATGTCGGCAAAATGTAATTGGGTCTGCACCAACTAAATGATGTGAATGATATTTCAACATCAGGATTTTCTGACAGAAACTTTTTGTGCAAATTTGAAAGGTAATCAGTAAGAATATACACTTGTCTCTTGTCACCGCTTTCACCTTTCTTTACATCCTTCTTTCCGGGCTGTAGTTTACTGTTGTCTTCCCTTTTCATGAACTCTACTACTTTCTCCTGATATTTCCCCACTGTGCTTTTTCTAGATGATCTTGGTACTTGGTGGAGCTTACTTGTGCTTTTTCCAAGTGCATGCCGACACAGTCCAGTCTTCAATGACAAGAGTTTGATGCACTTGTATTTCTTTGTTATCTTTCCAGAGACGATTCTGTGCAGCGCTTTTATTGTTCCTTTTGGTGTTTTGTCTTTTGTTTGTTTGATCTCACTGACGATGACTTTTCCAAATAACAGCGATTTTCTTATATTCTGTTTCTGACTTTCAGTTAGGTTGGCTTTCTGCATTTCTTGTTCTGATTGCTTTCGTGGTGTTAACTCTTGCTTCCGACTTGTATTCTGTTCTGTACTGTTCTTCTTTATTCACTGTAACGACCTTTGGGTAGATTTGTATCTCTTCATGAGCTTGGCCCTTTCTTGTTCCAGAAGTCTTATGCGTGAGGTTGCTTCTGACAGTTCACGTTTCCATCTCAAAAGTGCTCCTTTTCTCCTGTTGTTTTGAAATGGAAGTCTTACTCTTAACCGACCTCTTTCTGAACTGTCATTTAGGCCACTATCATACCCACTTGTGTCTTGTTCTCGTGGTGTCATTTGATTTTGACGCTCTTCACGCTTGCGCTGGTAAAACTTTCTCAGTTTGGCTCTATTGTTCTCATTTCTTCTTTTTCTGTCTCTTTCTGATAGTTCAGAAGAAGGCACATAATTTCGCCGCACTCTTTCGCGTTCACGCCTTAGGTATTCTTCGTTGTTTTTTGCCTTCAGGCGTTGTCGGTAGGCCCTTTGGATTTCGGCTTTACTCTTACCCATGCTAATCAAATTTACCTGCAAAAAGATTAAACCTTCGTTATTCTAAGGAAACCTTCGTTATCGCCCAAATAGATCAAAAGGAGCATTATTAGTTTCTACCTTATCTTCACTAAAATATTATAAATCTGTCCAACAGTAATACATATGTTGATTTAGTATATCGATATCAATTACATTGTGCCACACATAACTTGCCTAACAGAAGACTGTTTATTTTTTAAACAAAGGTTTAATAAGAATTTCCTAATTTTCAAGAAAACAATGCCCTTATTATGTCCGTTATTATACTTAAGAATACATGTGTTAAGAAAACGAGGTAAATTATAGTAAACATTGTATAAATTACTTTTATAATTAAAAATGTTCAGGGTAAAACCTTCGTTATCATGCGATAACGAAGGTTTTACTTATTTTATCATAAGTTTTATATACAAGGGAGACATGTTGTTCGTATGTCTTTGCAAATACTGGAAAAAAGAACATAATGCTGCGTCATATATCCCTTAAATATAATTTCAGATCATCTCATAGACATTTATTTCGTTTATCGAAAAGATAACATAAAATACTCACAATTTCAGCATGAGACGCCAGCAATATTTTGCAATGTCATTCAACAATCCGATTTCTAGGAAGTTGACAAGTCAACATGACATCAGCGGAAGTGATGTAATAATAAATTCTCGCACTTTAAGCACTAGATTCGAAAAATAAGAAATATGATAACGAAAGTTTAAATCACGAAGGTTTAAACTCTACCTTAATCTTAGCATAAATAAATGTTTGACATGGAGTTCAACACAATGTTCACTCATGTTACACTAAGATGATATTACTGTTTTGTTGAAAAAGAATCTTCGAAGTTAGTTAAGGAAATGCATGTATCTTTTGAGGCAACGAAGGTTTTATGTTTTTACTTTAAAGGAAATGTTTATCAAGTTTACCATATGCAGTGCGTAGAATTTTGTACATATCTTATATGTATTTGAGCATCAACGATTGCACTGTCCCTGGTAACTTTCCACGTGATATTATATTTGGCCAAATGCAAGCTTAAATTTATTTTCGAGAATATACTAATTTGCGATAACGAAGATTTCTTTTAAATCAAAATTTCGGCGACACATAAAAAACATAAAATTATGTCACTTTACCTTGCACTGGTAATTGTTTTTCCTTTTGTGAAAATAAAAGGAAGGACTGACCTTGTTGTAAAAACAAAAAAAATACTTATTTGCGTAAGCTATTCGACGAAGAAAACACTGTTTAATTTGTAACTTTATGTTGGCGACAATAACGAAGGTTTAAAAATCAATACATTTTTTGAAAAAATGAACCCTTTACTGCATGATGAAAGGGCAAAGTTTTTAACAGTATATGGCTTGGTGATACAACTTTCTACAGAGGTGCAATAATTAGCTTTCTGGTGATCAGGTTTTTAATATTAAAGCAGAACATACCATGGACCTACTTATTGAAAATCGCCGTTAAGTGTTATCAAAGAAGTATAAGGAGTATTCATTAAATTGTCCTTTGCTGCGCTTTTCGGTCGATGTTGGTATTTGGATACACTTTTAACCCCGCCTACTTCGCTCCATCACTCCGCCTAAACTACCTGACTTAAACGGTGTGCGGACTTGAATGGTGTGAGCATAGCGATTACCCCTGTCTTAAGCCTTTTTCCATCGCATGGAAAAAAGTGCTTTAAACAAACCGTTAGGGTTCGATACATATGGCGCATGCGCACAATGCATGTAGTCTTGTATTCATCCGAGGTATTTTGTTTGTTATTCGGCCTAAAACTTAAACAATTCCAATAAAATACATGAAAATTAATTGAATAAAGACAAATAATGAAAACAAACCGGTAAAATTATTTGAAGGTTTACAATCAGTTGTATCTTTTCCTTGATAAAGATTGTTAGAACTATTTTCTTTTCCGAGTATACTTCCGGCAAATCACCGTCGTGCTGAAAATATCAAAATGGGATGATCGTAAACTTTAAACATTTGAATATGATTTATACAAAATTTCATGGAGTGATTGTAAAAGTTGCAGATAAAATGGCCTGCAGTTCATCGAAATGTTATTCCACGGCCATTTATACCACGATTATGGTGGTGTTATCGTTACAATTGGTACGTATTTTTCTGTTGTCACGTTCGTTTCTTGGTTCAGGGTTCAAGATCTGTAATGAAAATGTTAATTATCACATTCTTTTCAGGTGATCGACTTTTTAACTGAAAAATACCAGAAGAAAATACCTTCTTTAAAATTGTTATATGATATTTTTATCAAATGTATATTGTTATGGAAAGATCATGTTATTTAAGTCAAACTGAAACCATGTCTTAATTTAGATCCAAGTCAGACATTTCTGACAGTCAGGCCATAACTAAATATAAAGACAGAAAAAAAACCAGCAAGTTTTTTTTTTGGTAAGCAGTTTAGTAAATAAAAACTTTCTTTAACTTATGATGTTTTACTCAATAATTTATTTAAAAAATAGGTACAGCACAAAAAAATTCATGAAAAACAATGCCAATGGTTCTATTATAAGAAATAGTTTAGTTAAAAGGGGTGCAGGAATAGTCCTACCACTACAATCTCATACCTGGAATGGTCGTACTATTTTGGGAATGGTCGTACCATATATGGATTGCGTATTTTATATTAGTGGTAGCATTTACAAATAGGTTATTCATGAGATGATTGCGTGAAAAATTTATAACACAAATGAAATCTTGATGATGATTTTTCATCAACTTGCTTATGTGACAGACATAAGACAAAACCGCGAAGTGCTTGTTACTTACTAGATCCCTCTTATCTATAATTGAATAAAAATCATTGTAATTTTGTTCTTTAATTGTCATCCATTAAGCGGTTATTCTGACTGAATTCGCTTACAAACAAACATGAAATGATATCAGGGATCATCCTACCAGCGATTTGGGTGAAATCTTCGCCCTGCAGTCGCTCACTTCGCCTATTTCATACATAAAAGCGAAATCGAAATCGCCTTCAATTTCGATTGTACACAGTAAACTAGACAGCCCGTGAGATGTAGTTGCCTAAACAGTCTCCGAGTTAACAGCACTGTACACACTGTCACACATTATCGATAATTGTGAAAATTTGCTCAGTTCGTAGAGCACCCTAATGGAATTTTCCATTGTTTACACTCGCTGGCAAATCTTACCATTTCTAAACCGCAACAACTCTCACATGGTCAGCCTAACAGTAAAATCCGAGTATGCCGCTGTAATAAACATCCGCTTCCTTCACAATAAATGGAAGTGAAGTATTTGATGTTGAAAAGTTTTGCCGACTTATCGGAACCCCCTGTTGCCTCGGGGCAGCATTGGGCCATAAAACCCACTGACTAATGAGAGGGGCAATATGTTTTATTGCTCTGTGTATCAATGTACATATTGTACTTATTTATTGCATATTGTTATTCTGAGAAGTTTTAGTCCTGATAGAAGTCTGTATGCTTGGTGCTTAAGACAAAGTTCTGCTTTATCTTTTCTGAAAATGACTTCATAGATACATGTAGGTATTGCCCACAGTGTATGCATATTCCATATGTTGCATTTTTTGTTGGATGGGGTAAAAATGTTATATTATTAAAGTTCTCAAACTGTTCAGATGTTGTTTTGTTGTTGTAGTGAAGTCAGTTCATAGATATTTAAAACATGTAAAAGGGGAATGAATATTGGAATGGCAAAGTAACTAGCTGGCTACAAATCAACAGACCGGCCGCAATAGCTCAGATGGTAGAGCGTCGGCTTGCGGATCGGGAGGTCGTGGGTTCGAACCCCGGCCGGGTCATACCAAAGACTTTAAAGTTGGTAGTAGTGGCTTCCCTCCTAACGCTCGGGGCTACGGGGACAGCATTACGCCTGACTCGTCGGTGTCAGTATAATGGACCGGCCGGGTTCAGTCCCTGGGCACCTCATAAGTGCCCCTGTGCTGTAATGATAGAAATGTCGCTGCGCAGTATCGGCAAAAATGCCGGCTAATCCCAATCCCAATCCCAAATCAACAGAATTAGATTATACTAAAGATGAGTTTAGCATGAAGAAAGATGTACATATTAAATGGCATATTGTTGTTTCCTTGAATAAGTACAGACAACAAATGCAACAAAACGACACATACACCTTCAATTAAACTAATAAAGATATATAAACAACTTAAAATACACCAACAACTACACATGGTATGGTAAGTTAACGTAAAACGCAGTACTCTTCTCCCTAAATTCTTCCACTTCTCCCTAATTGCCCTGAAGGGAGAAGTCACTTCTCCCTAAAATTTCTCCCTAGGATGATCCCTGGATATGCGAATATAAGATGGAACATTTCGAACAATCAGCTTGGAAGTATTTTACAAACAATCGCTAAACTAAAAATTTACCTATCTATGTTACATGTGGTAAGACTATTCCCAGTTCAGTATGAGAATGTTAACGGTACGAAATTGTAGTGGTACATGTACTACTATTCCAGGCGCTGTTAAATGTAATCCTACATTCAACAAATTTTTAAACCTGTTTGGGGCATCATGTTGTCAGTTAATAAGAGATTTTAATGACACCATGAAAAATGTGTACATGCACACTAAGTACTGTAATTTATGTTAAAACATAACACACTCAATATTCCTTCTACTGTAAATGTAATTTTTGCGGATCAATAGTGTTGTATCAGTTGTCGTAATTTTTATGATAATAAGCTCGCCTTGGGGTGGACTACACTAGAAATGTTTCTTGGTAGAACTACCGAGAAACTGCAGGTAAGCTGGAAAAGTCTCCCCACATAAAATTCTTCATATTGGCTGGATCTTGAAACCTTTGTGGTGCAAGACCAAGAAGTCAGAGACATTACAAGTTTATGATGACTACCTCGCAGCTATTGTGATGGCAAAACATCAAACATTCATCCTGCTCAATTTCTACTTCATTGTAAAATGCCAACACAAAGATTTGGCTGCATTCAAAACACCAATGCTGTAGTTACAAATAACTAAAAGTCATTAATCAAGTTTGTTTTACTCAGGCAACCAATGCAACTATCCAGCTAACCAACAACTAACAGCACACCGCTGATCAGCGGGAAGGCCTTCCTGCATTAAGTCATTTGTCTTGAATATGACTCTAAACTGCAAGAAGATTGTTTCATAAACTTTTATAAATTGATGTTAAATTTAAAATGTGGCTCGATTTCACGAGAGCTTTTTTTATGACTGTCTTGATGTCAATAAAAATGAACATTTTGGCATGGAATAACCGATTGTCATTTATTAACATTCTCATTGCAGAGATGGTCAGAGTCAGCCAAATATCTCTGTCAGTAAAGTAATTTTGACAGATCCATTAGATTTTGCTAGCATGATGTTGTGAAGGCCCTTTTTATTTTTTATTTTATTGTAAAGACTATTAATTGTTTTTTTTATTCTCATTTGCAGTTGAGCACAATTGAGAGGCAAGTGTTTGACTTCTTAGGCTACATGTGGGCCCCAATAATTGGCAATTTCTTTCAAATTGTCTGCACCATTCTTGGGATTTTTGGAACATACCAATATCGTCCTAAATTTATAGCTGTGGTAAGTATTGTTTCCTAGTAACATTTCTTATTTAGCCATGCAATGAATTGCCTTTTACTGGTCGAAGTCCCAGTTTGTAAACGCATTCTTTGCGACACTTAAATATGACGTTTATAATTTGCCGTCAGCTGTCGTGCACATTCCACAGCTGTATCTCTTTTTGTTGCTTTATGCTGACAGTAGCTTTACAGTTGTATCTAACTTCAATCCACGGTGTGTGCATAATTATCCGCTACTTACCGACATATGCATTTGATATCAAATTAAGATATCCGTCGACTTTTACATCAAAGATTTGGAAACATTTTGGTTCCAAACAAAATAAAAGGATGGGATTATATCTAACATTCCATAGTAACATCCTTAAGTCATTGTTTCTCAGACGTTTCATACAAACGGGCAACACAAGCAATATGGCCTCCCACATGAATAAGAATCATGCTGACAAAAAATATGAGACTGTTGTTTTAGGAAAAGAAAATACTGCTGAATTTATGTATCTGGTGCAAAAATGTCAGATAACAATATTGGACGTCTTTACAAATAAACTAGTGTACCAATAAGTTCACTTCGTTCACAAGCTGTTACTAGCTCGGTTGGAAAGTTAGTTCCTTTTTAAAAACATCCTTTGAAGCCATTCAGTGTTGTAGAGACTATGGTATTCAACACATGTAAGCTTCACTGGTTCAGTTATTTTTTTACCTCTGCATCCTGCGTCCAGTACGCAATAAAATTGCCATGGACGCAAAGTATCAGGTTATGTGCTTTTTCAGGACGCATGCCTTTTTTTCAACCAGCGAGTCCTTTCCGACTATAACAGTGCATTTTGTGTGTAAGTTACGTAGTTTAGAGAGTAAAGTTTCATCCGGTTGTTGTTTTGCCGGTTATTATTAGATAAACGTTTTGAGAATAACTATTGAAATTCTTATGAAGGGAAATGATGTATATGTAAATATAGCACTTCCTTTTTCATAAAAAGAAAATCATCTAGTTTAGTCCTGATTGCTTATACAACATGGGATTTGAAACATCCAATTTAGGACTCACACATTAAATTTATTAGCATATCGTTATACCCCAACCCACAGGGCGCAACAAAGGTTAAACATTTATTTTCAGAAATTTAGGAATTACTGACAATACTTGGACTGGAAAACTCCATGAAATTTCTTTTTTTTTTTTAAATCCCCTTAGGCAACAAATTTTATCAACTTTACCAATCCTCTATTGAATTAAGTCTTCACTGGTGATCAGACTTGTGCCAAAGTCGTTAAATATGGTAGTGGTATAGCTCCGTTGCTAACACTCCAGCAAATATAACGATAATTCCACCGCTGGTTGGCCTGGTGTCTGGATACTGTGACTGGGAGTGGTATCATGCCAGGTGTTCACGGCACGCTATACAGTGAAGGCAGACTAAAACTGCTTTATGTTGATACCGTCTCCAAATAACTGAATTACCGTATTTTGCGGAATATAACCCCCAACTTTTTTTCTCAAGATGGCGGCCTGCGGGGAATATTCCAGTGCGGGGAATCTGTTGACAAATTCCAATTTTTGTCAGCTGCCACTAACCTAAGATCAGGGAAATTGAATGCAGGCTTAACTGAACTCGTTAACAATTTGCCCCTTAAAAGTGCGACCTTGAGTTTAATAATATTCTTTGCAGAGGACATTTACAGCATACTGGGGTCAGAATTAAGGACCGTCTCACAAAGAATTGCAACCACTTTGGTCTACAAGTGTAAAATAAACAGTTTTGTGCATCAGATAGTGGTTCATAATTTACAGCATACTAGGGTCAGAATTAAGGACCATCTCACAAAAATTCGCAACCACTTTCGTCGCCAAGCGTAACGTGAACAGTTTCGAGCATCGGATGGTGGTTCATGACTTTTTTGCAAACATGTATACGCACTCGTTCTTGATGCTTTATGTGACTTTTTTTCAGTTATGTACATTAGCGGGGACCTTTTAAAAGACAAAAAAAGATTAGTTGTGTAAATTTTAATTTAGCAAACTAGACGGCCGATTTCCGTTCTCTTTCGCATAGCTGACTACTTTAAGCTTGAAGCCGGCAGTGTGGCTTTTCCATGAAAGCATCTTAGAAGTGATGTTGTTTCCAATTTTGGGCAAAATATATACCGATACCCAGTATGGTATGTTGTTTGCATTTCTGTTTTAACACATATCACGCTGATAATTACGCTGCACAGTTATATCAATCAATCATCTTTAATTTTCACTTTTGTCGGTAACATAAACTTAACAAACAATAATTTACATACTTTCTAATGCCACTGCACGGCAATTAAATTTTTGCACATATCAGCCTATCGTGCCCTGATTATTCCAATTAAACACTTAATGCGTTATCATCAAAATAACCACCCCTACAGTATTGCACCATCCCATTATCTATAAATAGCTCTCACTTTACCGAGAAAAGGTCAGCTTTTGTGTTACAGCAGAAGGCGAGAAGGATTATCGATCGATATATGCATTGTAGTGTTATGTAACACTGTGTAGATCACGCTGACTTGGTGTGATACAGTTGACACGTGTTTGACCTGGGAATATGGCTTTTTTAAACATAAATTATCGATACAAAGGGTGCGGGGAATATTCCGCAGCGGGTTATATATTAACAAAAGTTTTAAAAACACTAAAAAAGGGCCATGCGGGGTGTATTCCAAGGGGGGTTGTATTCCGCAAAGCACGGTACTTAAAGTGGGGTGATAAACTCAATAAACAGTAAAAAGGGTAAAATAACATCATTCTAATATGGGAACATAGGAATTGTGTACTGCCCTATGGATATCATCATTCCTATTGTGTTTAATATCAAATAAACTTGTTTACAAAGTATTTTGTTTACTGTTTGTTTAAACTGTACATGTTCTCAAAAAGAAAACAGTAGTCATATAAACCATAAATGTTAGCAGCACTCAAAGAGAAGAAACAAATCCAGAAGGACATTAAGTCTTTAAAGAGCGGGGGGGGGGATTTTCACAGGGAAATGAAATAAAAAATTTGCCCTCAACTTAGCCTAAGAAAAAAATTCCATTATAGAATAAATAACAAGAGCCTCTAGAGTTGCTGATCATAAAAAATATGCTCAAAATATAACAACATGTTTGTTTAAACCATTTAGAAACACATTCATTCATTACCGTCATTAAATCCATTTGTGAATAACACATGAATACATTGAAGAGGAATAAGAGCTATGTGCTATCGATTTCTTGATAAATCCATTTTGATAATTAGTAATCTTGTAATATCCTTAGAAATAACACAAAGGACACATGCAATTAAGTACTGAAGACTGGGGTTAATGGATAGTGATTGGACTAGGTATAATACTGCTTTAGTGAAATTAATACGTTAATTACATGCATCCAAGTCTGTAAGAATGTCAAAAGTTGAAATAATGGATCCTTTGCAGCAAATATAATGATCGTTCCACAACTGGTAGGCCTGGTTTCAAGACAATGTTACTGAGAGTGATATGTCAGATATTTGTGGCATGATGTCACAGTGGGGACAGCATCAATTCAAGTAAAAAAAACAAAACAACTGACTTTAGATAACATATTGGTTGTAAGGGGGACATGTCACTTAGAAAAACACAAACAAACAATAATAAGAGCTACTCATCCCGTCAATACACACACCTGAGTCGGAAGGTCAGGTGACTCATTTCCCACCTTTTGTTATACTTCTCCACATTGCAGTGTAACAATCAGTCATTGTTGTACACTGCAGGTAAAACATTGTCCAAATGCCACCTTGCACCTATCATAAACCATAGCAGAAAAAAAGCTTAATATGTTCAGTTGGTGGTACCTTTTGACTAATTGTTGTGTACACCTTGAAAATAATATTTGAATTGATTTGTTATTGTTGTTTTGTAAATCCATTGATAATTGTCTTTAGTAACTTTCTTTAGTTAAAATTAGTTAATTTTTAATAAATTAAGTTCTAGTTTATTGGGAAACAAGTCCAACTCATGTTCATCTCTGACCACTTCCTGGGTAGAACCAGTACTCTGGTAGTACATGTTACTATGATTTATTGGCAATAAATAAGTCTTGTACCGACATCTTGTGTTTCTAAAAGGGTTTGAACCCCAAACCCTCCGAGGACTGTCATCTTAATCACTAGACCATGAACACTTTTTTGGAAAACACAAGATATCCTCTGACATCCTAAGAGTAAGTGATATTATTTGGTTAAAACTCACCAGTAAATGTCTTGTTGAAGGAGTAGCTTAAAGCGGCTCATGACACATTACAACCCCAGAGCTTAAGTATTTTAACAGTTACACATCATAGCAAGGGAATGTATTGAACCAGTAAATCATCACTCTCCATTAAGAACCTTGAGAATGGAAATTGATATATTTGGTCAGAACTGCCAGAAACCATGCATTTATCATTTTAATGCAGTATTACTTGAACTGTTACTGGCATTGCAATGTTTATAATTGTCTCCTTGGAAAGTTCCAAACTAAGTTTTGGACCTTGTGTTTCAGTATTTTTGATAAATTGTTGTTTACATTTCCTTTAATGTTTGAATGTAGCAATGAACTTGGGTGTTTTCTGCTGCCATTCTTTTCACCCACAAACAATAACTAAGTAGCAGATTGTACAGAATTTCGTTTAAAAGTTTTGTTTATTTCTGTTCTTAACAAATTCAGGACACTTAAATGTTATTTTGTCCCAAATTGTAATGTTTTTACTGAAACTTTGGAAAAAGGATACAACTTAGCAAACAATGGCTGTGAAATGCCCCGTCATTATAAATACCACTCCTCTTGCCTAGAAGATATGATATAATTAAATGTGTTCTGTGCCAGGAGCCATGGACATATAACCATATTTTAATAAGTTGTATTAGGGGGCGACCCTTGGTCTAGTGGTAGAGTCGCCAATTTGTAACTTCTCTGAGTGTTAAGCCTTCCACTGCATGGGTTCGAGTCCCCTTCAGTGCAAAGGACTTAATATGGGAAGGTCTTCCAGCTGTTCTGCTGTGTCATTGGTTCTACCCAGATGTTTGTCTGGCATCTTCCTCCTCTAAAACAGCTGGACTGTATCTTGAAAACAAAAACATAAATTGTATTGACACAGACCTATTCAGTCTAAGTAATAAATGTCAACAACATGTATGAACTATTTGATACAATGTCCGATTTTGAGCTTGTTTGCTTCCTAAACAAGTTTGGTATTTTTAATAGGTTATACAAATTTTAACTGTTTGTTATGATAACATTGAAATCTACTAAGGCCCCCACCCCACACGCCTCACACCCCCAGATACACACACATATCTAGAGAACAAAACGAGACAAGTATTTAACAATGCCATAATTACAGTGAACATAACCATTTCTGCAAAACTTACCATATCAAGCCCTCGGCCCATTGGCCGTTTGACAGAATGATTGACAGGGGATGTTAATTACTGACATATGACAGGTGTTGTTTCTGATAAATGTATCACTAGATCAGTAATACAAAAGCCTGCCAATCACAGTATAAATATAGCCAGTAATTACCTGTTTGAAGTAACATGTTGATGCCATGGGGAGTTTGGTTTGTTGACATGCATTCCACTGACATTATTATGGTCATAATAGCGACATCCAGCTTTAATTGGTTAAGGAAGACCCCAGACAAATGTCTAGCTATAACTATAAAACCATTCGACATCAAGGGTCAGGTGACCTAAGATCGCTACTCGGGAAAATGTTTGTTTTTAATATTTATTCAAGAAATTACAATCTATATCCAGGCAAAACATTTTTTTTTTCATTGTTCAAGCATCAGTATTCAAACATGAGAAAATATGATGAGCATTATCTATCAAAACGTTTTGCCTTGACTGCTCCAGACTAGGACACAAACCCACACTGTGGGTTACAGGTTGGCAACTCTAATGAGCAGCTGGCATCCCTGCTGGGTACTGGGTAGAAGATACATCAATTAAAGCCAGTTATAAAACCAATAATAAGCAAAGTGACTTGATAGGGACCTGCTGCATTGCTGCAGTTGCCCCTTTTTATGGTGCACCCTGCTGCCTTTATATTTACCATATCCTTGCATTACATTTGAAATTGCCATAATTGATGTCATTCTAGCAAACAGAAGGCTTATAGCAAGATACCATTCACCATTGCTTACGTCGCATTCTCCCCTCCTTGTCTTTATTATATCCACTTGTCTTACAATAAATAGTGCTTGAGCAAAGATACAGGGTGCCTCTTATGTTGTCTAAGTAGCTTTAAAACCAATACTCTTAACTGTGATCAGACAAGCTGCCATATGCGACACAGGACAATATAAACCCTTGGCTTATTGAACATAAATAGACCCTGCCTGGGAGCTGTCTGATCAGGATCTACACTAATTACTGATTAGTTTCTAGCAATTGCTATAATTGCTATTGCACCAAATTGCTGGTAATGGCAATTAACTATAAATTTACATTAGAAATTGATTAATTAATGATAAGGGCTAATACTACTTGTTGCATAGACATATTTTGTGTGAGTTTGCATAGAAAAGTTCTCCTACAACTTGTTATATTCTGTTTCTCAAAGCATCGGCTCCTGGTACTCGAGGCCTCGGGTTCGAACCATACCAAAGTTATCAAAAGTGGTAGTTGTACTCTTGCTACTGCTCTAGCAAATATAAGGGTAGTTCCACGACTGCTGGGCCAGGTGTCAAGATAATGTGAAGTCACTGTTGTGTGGCATCTTGCCATGTGTTCAAGGCATGCTATACACAATGAAAGCAGTATTATATCTGCTTCAACTGGACACCGTCTGTAGACATCTGACATACTGTTGGTGGTATGATAAACTCAATGGTCAGTATACTTTTAACTGAGACGTAGCAGCAAATCATGCTGATTCTGATCAGACAGCTTAGTGACCTAAATTGTCATCTGCGCAGTGTTTAGGCTAGAACTTCAAAGCAGTGGGCCAATTTGACCTATCACTTCTGAAGACAGTGGGCCAATTTGACCCATCACTTCTGAAGACAGTAGGCCAATTTTATAATCAATAGGTCATTTAAAAAGATGACAACAACCTCACCAAAATGGGTTTTTTAGTAGCAGACATCGCAAAAAATGTTACGAGGTTAAGAATCACCCAAGCGCTTTCCTTATATACCACATCCTTAAACGTGAAGTGTCTATTAATTATGATCAACAGAGTTGTTGTTCGTACCAGAAGTCGTTAATGCATATAAAGCTAACCCAATACAACCATTTTTAGGTCAACAGGTAACACCGAGTTGGTCTATTTTTAGCAGAAACTGGTTTGTGTCAAATCTAGGATTAGAATTACGATTGATTGATACAAAAGTAGAAGTATTCTTTCCATTTTATTTATTCTTTACTGTTATAAGCATGCGCCAAAATGACCCATTCAGTCAAAAATGTGTGCTAACTCTAAGATTTCTTTGCCAATCCAGCAGAAGCGTGTTCTGGCCTAAACACTGTGTTTGGTTTTGGGGACAGTACATGAAACCAGGTAGCAGGGGTGTACAAACATCTGTGTAGTTTTTTTTAATTTGTATAAAAAGGTACATATAACATATTTTTTATATTTTATTAATATTAAAAATTAATATAATAATTAATTTGTTGCAGTATTCAACATGGACATTGATATGGTTGGGCTGGAATGTGTTCGTTATCTGCCTTTACTTGGAGGTGGGAGTCTTAAACAGGGTAAGTTGCATAAATCTTGAAGTTTGTTTGTTTTATGTTTTTATTTTTAGTAACCAGTCCTTTTGATTCTGCTTTGTAAAATAATCACAGTTCTCACTGGGATTTTAAAAACAGATTTGTTTTGATTTTTGTTACATCGCACCGACACAACTATGGTCATGTTGGCGACCTTCACCATTATTGGAGGAGGAAGCGCCCAGATTTATGCCTGAGTAGAACCATTGATGCACCGCAGGTTTGCTGGAAATGCTCCCCTCATGAAAGTTCTCGCAACCACCGGGACTCGAACTCACGCAGTGAGGGGCTGAGGAGTTTCAAGTTAGTAACTCTAACCACTCGGACATGGGCACCCCGGAAAAGGAGTCCAGTTATGGACTCCCAGTCTAGGACAAAAAGCAGTCGACATTGTTTACGTACACTTTTCACCCTTTGTTGTCAGGGAAATGTGTTAAACAATCAAATTAATCCTCCTTTCTGACGACTGTTTTCCACTTTTCAGTTTTAAATGTTTAACAAAGATTATTTAATACTGTGCACATAAATAATTAAAATAACTTATGACTAGCAGGTGTATCTCTCATAGTTAATTTGCAAACTTTGGTTTTTGATCATGTTAAACTAAGTATGTGGGCTTGAAATCGTTTTATTTTCATTGCATATTGTTATGGACTAACTTAACTACAAGGTAAATTCACTCGTGCGCAATTAACAAGAACATAGTGTCAGTTTTACATGTAAACATGGCAGGGCATTTTGATGCACAAAAATTCAGAAATACCACTTATTGACGAATCTCATTAAAGTGTTTAGACAAATGCCATTTTGTTTTAACTATTAGATAAAAGTACTGCCGCTTATGGCTAAAATTCAGGTATTGGTTGAGATAGGTTATTACTAAGAAATAGTAATTAGAGTCGCAAATTAATTAACGCTGATAGGGTTAACACCTCACAGTTGCAGTTTATAATTCAGGCCTCGACCAATGATCTCTCGGCATGTGCAATCTAGGTTGTGATTTGCTGGGGACCTTAATCGCATGGAAATCGAAAAGCTCCAACCCAATACACCGTCTCACCTGCTGCAAAATATATGCCTACAAAAAACCCTCAATCTCATTAAATATGCGTACATCTGATGAAATCACACATACAAATACGCAGATTTAAGCATTTTTGAGAACCCTGATAATTCTTTATATCATCATGTTCTACTGGATGGACTCAGTGACTGACGACCTTGAAACTTACAAACATCCAGCTTTCTTACTTTTCATATGCATACATTGCACTAACCATATATATTATATACTGGTATATTATAGTCATTTTGTCTACATCTACTAATTATTGGTGTAGAAAGACAAATGCCTGGGTAGAAACAGAGGTCAACTAAAAGGCCTATCCAGCTGAACATTTTTGTGGTGAGGGACTGTTGTGTTACAAGTCCGTTATTCTTACCAATTGGCCATGGGCGCCCCTCCATTTCATTATGAAGTTCTGTCCCAGACTCAGACTTAAAACCTATACAGTGATGGACCAAATAGTTCAATAAGTTGAAATCAGTAAGTATCGGCTTAGCCACAGGAAGCATAAGCTTCATTCCCCTGCGCCTGAGTTAGGGCTGTCGAGATATGCTGCTATATTGCTATACTGAGAAAAGTCAATACTGTACCACGATATATAATGACCGTACCAGTTTTGAAGATTTTTGGTAAATGTATGTTTCTGTCACCATTTTGTTTCATACAGTTCAAGTATGCACATTCTAATGAAAAGCGGTCGCTGTTAAGCCGCTAAAAATGTAGTCTGAAGTCGTATCCATGAGAGTTCATTCCAAACAGCCAGGGAAATGCAGCATACTCTATTTCCATTTGCAGTATTCCTCACAATAAGAGTTTTAAGCAACGATTTGACTTATTGGCACACTTTTCTTTACCAATTTAATTAAAACGCATATTGCATAATTATTACCTATTGTTCGGCAATATACTCGAACACAGCTGTTGCCAATTGTAAATAACATCTTTCGAAATAATGCTGAATTAAATGGCAAAAGTGATGTAGGGCCACTTCTGGCTGAAGGTGGACAGATCAACAAACAAAAATGTTGAAGGTGTTGCATTGTGTCGACTTTGTGATGCATCTGTAAAATACATTGTAGGTACAACCAGCTTCTGTACACATGTGAATTGTTATCACCAAAACTGGGAGCATCGTAACTACATTATCTTAAATTTTGCATTTAATTTATTGATTGTTTGTACCAGGCTATCTGGATGGTTGTATTCATATAACTTTCTTATATCTTTGATACCTGTTACAAAGCTTATAATTATTTTATTATAAATATATTTAGCACAGATATTATGTTGTTCATTCAGCTCATCATATTAGAGAGATATAGCCCCACATTATAGTATGATCAAATATGGCAATATGTTGTGGTACGTATTGCAATATGCTCTATATGTATCGCAATATATTGTACACTTCAAGCGTATCGTGACAGCCCTAGCCTGAGTGGTACAGTAGGTTAAACACTAGTTTTAGGTGTGTAAGTCAGACCCTGGATTCAGATTTTGTTGCACACCAAAGTTGTAACATGGTAGTAATAAAGCTCTCTTGCATTCCCTTTTTTTCTTCTGTTTTTTTGCTGACTTTCATTCATAGTTTTTCCTTTTTTTGAATTTCAAGTATGTACACATCATAAAACCAGGCTTCACTACCCTACATATTCTCTCTTGAAAACAACCAGATTTTTAACCCATTTATAAACAAAGTCAATTATTTATTGCAAATCACAACTTTGATTTCTTTTTTTCCCCTGTTCTCTGTCTCCCCTTGATTTGTACCTGTACCATGTTTATATCAATAAATACTCACTATAAAAGTCAAGCTACTGTTGTGTCTCTGACATGTATGCATGAGGTTTGTTTGTCTGTATGTTTACCTTAGTTTCTGTGTCCAGTCATGCACAGCTTTAGATTCATTGATAACTACACCTGCTTCAATAGAAGCTCTCATTCTTCCCTAGTCTGCTATATACAATTTACACCAGCTTAGGCAGATAATGGAGATTTATAATCCTGTAATTATATATATACAGTGAAACCTCTGCACAGCAACATTTGGCGAAGGCACAGAAAAGTGTTGCTGTTGAGAGATGTTGCTGTGCAGACGTCATCATTGATGCAAAGTTAAAATACACATTAGTTACTATTTGACAATTAACTGATAATATTCTTTCTGTAAGCTTTATTTTGAAACCAGGTTATCAGGGTTTTTTTTCACACCTAACTGGTTACCTGTCAAACAGACACTGGATTAAACTAAATCAGTCAGCCATGATTCCTTATCAATAAACAAAAGTGTGAAACTTCTCTAGGTGGTTATCAGTAGAGGTTATCACAGCCTTTAGGGACAGATTTGAGTGGCCGTTTACCTGTACTCAGAGGAGGTGCTGCTCAAATGTTTTAATGCACTAAAACCTGATGGGTGTAAATAAAAGGTTGCTGCTAAGAGGCTGTTGCTGCTCAGAGGTGCCTTTTGGAGAGGTTTTCCTGTATATATATGTGTGTGTATGCAAGGCCTTTTTTTTCACTGTCTGTGGAAGGGGCCCATGCTCTATAATTTTTGGGGAAAAAGTGATTTCTTCCTTACAGGGGAATTAAAAAACCTGATGTAAACTCACTTTTGGTGGAAAGCTGCATAATTTTAAAGAAATTTTCTGACAGAATAGTGCCTTTTAACAGCTTCTACTAAAGAAGGAAAAAAAGATCTGGTATGAAGTATGTCTAAATCAATAGCATAAATAAGGCTGGCTGCAAGCTGTGTAGGATCAGCACTGTTTGCTGCTGAGTTTTCTGTCTTCTGTCATCTGGCTTTGTCAGTTCATCATTTTAGGTATTATTTCTGCACAAACCCTTACTTCAGTCTGAGTTCAGACGATTTTGAAAGCTACCGATATATAATAAGCTTGATTGTGATCTCTGCTAAAAATATACATCAACTTCATCAGACTACCCAGATGAAGATATAAAGTGATCGCAAAAGTTTGTTGTCACATGGTTTTCTGGAGTGAAGTCAATACTGTACTGCAACACACAATACACATAACCGGTTTAAACGATTTTTTGTATAATTTCATTGCTGCAACCATTTTGTGCATCCAGAGTCAATGCTATACACAGTGAAGGCAGCACTATATCCGCATCAAGTTTACACCATCTCCAGGTAACTGAAATACTGTTGGTGGGATGATTAACATAATAAACAATTCAGATACAGTGTATGTGATCAGGAATCATGTAATAAATTTATCATGTATAAATCAATAAAAATGCAAAAACATAAGGAAGTCAGTGATTATAGATCATGTAAAATTAATAAGACAGCCATTCAGGTCCCGTGTAAACATGCTCGTATCAGTTGTGATCAATCATAAACTTTAGATGCACACATGATAAGTAGATAGCCATCTGTAGTTTACTGAACTCTTTGCCTTCTTACTCTTAGCTTGCTGCATTTATTAATAACTCAAAATAATTATCATCTGCTTCTTAAATTGACATTCAGAGGTGCTTAGACTAAAATTAAGTAGTTGTTTTCTAATGTGGCCGCGCCCATGAACATTTGCAATTACGTAAAAAGAGCAATTGTTTGTGTTTAACTTTTGAAAAAGGTAATTTGCAAAAGATTTGAGTGTGAGCATTTTTAGAAAAAATATTTTAAAATTACTGGGAAGGCAAAAAATCTTCAGCTTGAAATCAGATAAATTCACAGTTTAGAAATCCTTTTATAAATGTTTAATGTAATAATTTTTTATTTCTTATGATATTAATAAAGATCAATTTCTTGCATTTTTAATAAACTCTTAAACTGCTGGTGTTTCTTTAAAATGTTCCAATGTGACAATTGAAACAAATACCAGCAAATCTAGGGATTGGTTCAGTATGATGCCATGTGAATTTATGGCATAACCATATTCAATATTTGATAGACTGGACCTGGTAGTGCAATCAGTCAGGCTCCAGGTACAGGAGGCCCTGGGTTCAATCCCAGGCCACAACATACCAAAGTCGTCAACAATGCTAGTGGTTAAGCTCCCTTGCTAAGACTCAATTAAATATAAGGGTAGTACCATGGCTGGTTGGCCAGGTGTAAGGATAATGTAACTAGGTGTGGTATCATGCCAGGTGTTCATGGCATTCTATACACAGTGAAGGTAGCACTATATCTTCTTCAAATGGACACCAACTCCATATAACTGAAATACTGTTTGTGGGACAATAAATCCAATAAACAAACAAAAACATATTTGAAAATATAAAAGTTTTTAGAACAAGTGAAACATGAAACATCAAAAGGATGGTAATTAAAAATTAGTTTCATTAGCTTTAGCACCCAAATACAGCTTAGCTTTAATTTTAAAGCTTTGATGTTTATTATATCTAGCCTCAGATGTTGTGTGGCTGTCTCTAAGGTTAAGTCTAAAATCAATATAATTAGGTAGTGTGATTTGGGATGGCACTGAATAAGATTATAAATATTGATTAACCAATGCAATGAACAGTAGTTGTATGAAAGAAGCTGGAATTCATTTGAATAAATTAAATAATTGAATAGTGCAGTCTTGAATAAATGTCGCCCTGACTGAGAATTCTATTTCTAAAGACCGGCATGTACTGGTATGGATTATAACATGTAATAAGTTGAAGATTAACCTGTACTACATGGTTCTAATTAACTTGGGTTAGAGTCCTAGTCGGGGTGAGAACTTTAATGTGGGAAGGTTTGCCAGCAAGCGGTGGTGCGCCAGTGGTTCTACTCAGACCTAAGTCTGGGGTCTTCCTCGACCAATAATTAGCTGAATATCACCAAAAGTATTATAATTGTGTTGGTGTGATGTAATATAATAACTAAAACTATACTGTAAATTGTTCCATAGGGAACTGTGGTAATTATATTTTTTCTAGAAATTTTTCCAGCTAATCTGTGGTATGCGCTGGTAGTTCTACAGGGTTTCAGGGGGTTTTGGAAAAAAGGCCCCAGCCCAAATTGGGAATTTTTGACGCGGTAAATAGTCAAATTTGGGAAAAAATTATCGACAAATCAAACCAATTGGGAAATTTCAACAGAAAAATATACATTTATTTTTCTGCATTAAGTCTGAATCTGCCTTGCTTTTGTGTCCCTGAAAGTGTTACAGAGCTCTTCCAGAGTTTGTCCAGAAAGCTCTGCAGGGCCTTCAATACAGATTCTTATTAAATTGGAGAGTTTTTCCTGACCAAGGGAGCTTCTCAAAGAAGTGCATAGTAGGTTCATGGTGCTGAACCCACTCTCCACAGCTTCTGTGCTGGATGGTATTATGCCAATTTATGGTCATCATCTACAGAAGTTGGTAGATTCTCGATCGCGTAGTATTTACTACTGTACGACATTTTTCGTCACTACATTTCGCGGGTCAGTATAAAAGCCGGTACTGCATGTACCGTTTTTGCTTCATAACTCCTTTCAGTTTTATACGCAGTCAAACATTTATGGCGAAAATACTTTTGTTTATGAAATAAAAAATGTTTCCTGTAAATTTTCAAACCATAAATTGATTACAATGTTATCTAGAATGGCTCCGTGACGCATCTTTAACTTGCGTTACGGTATACGGCTGGGTTATAGTCTATGTTTTCACCGGTTACATTCATACATAAATTCACGGGAAAGTAGTTTTCACTGATCACCGATCAAATGTAACGATTCGCTTAATTGGAGAAGTCTCTTGATTTTATGGTTTCTTGGGTTATTTTTTTTTTAAAGGTAAAAGGCATTTCGGTTCAATTGGGAATTAATTTATGAGATTGGGAATTTTTTTCTTTAAATTGGGAAAAATGGTCGCTGTTTGGCATTGGGAACGGGGCCGAATATCGGCCCTGTGAGACAGGCTGAAAAAGCCCTGTTCTATCCAGACATACTGTCTAAGGTCTGAGCATATTTAGAAAAAATATATAACTATACTAATCTTACTATCTACTGTTTGTCTGAATTTATTGTCAGCGTGATTATTTGTACATTGCCTGTTATCAAGATTTTTGCAATCTTTGACAACTACACCAAATAGATTCTTTGCTTTACCAAACAGATACAAAATAGACTGTTCCCCGCCATTAGTTAATGTTGCTATGTGCTGACAAGTTACCATTCAATGAAGAAAGATAAATGCAAGTTGCAAGTTGTTACCCTGTTCTCCATTGTTTCATTTTAAAAGTATTTCATTTTTTAAGCACTTTAGAAGACATTGAAAAATTTTAAATATCAAATCGGCACAATATATCAAACACGCTTTGAGAAATTTGCCATGTAAACATAAAGCTAACAATGGCTTATACCTTAGTGAAACTGCTTAAATGTCAACTATTAATGTCCATTGTATATTTTGTTTGTTTCAGAATCGTGAAATTTATATCCTGAACATCGGGACCAGAAACAAGAGCTGGTGGTTGGAGCATGGTATTGGTTGTAAAGTGAACAACGATAGTTGGGTCGACACAGCCCCAGGTAACACAGCGCGCAAGATTCCACCTGAGGAATACGTAGAAGGGTGTCTGCTCGAGTATTATTATGTTGAAGTGATCCACGCAGGGGTGCAGTGTCTTCTGGCGGTATGTACAGTTGTCAAAATCATCCAGCATTGGTACATTACAGTTATTTTCTACATGTGTTGAAGACCTTTTCCGGTAAAAAGTATGTTCATTAATAAAGGTTTTTTGGCTGACCTTTGGTGCATCAGCAGTTTGGCCACAGATACAAGTTAAATTAGCTAATGATATATTTAAGGCTGGAAAAGAATAATTATCTGTTTTATCTGCTAAAAGTTACAAATGTTAATTACATAACTCTGTATGTAGATCTATGTTAAATATCATGTTAAGGTTTTCTTTGAAAGTTATGACAGTCAGTGTCATTGCTTAAGCCAATTAAGCAACAAGATGTACTACACTCAAGATTCATATGTGCTAATGTGTACGCCCATTGTTTGACTGGTTATTAATTTGTTAGGCTCGCCCGTGGCGTAGTGGTAGAGTCGCCGATTTGTAACTCCTCTGACTGCTTAGCCTTCCAACGTGTGAGTTCAAGTCCAATTTGGGACATAGGACTTAACATGGGAAGGACTTCCAGCTGACCTCCGGTGCGCCAGTGGTTCTTCCCTGACATTTCTCTGTGGTCTTCCTCCATCAAAACAGCTGGATCCTCCAATACGTAGTCTAACATCTTAACCACTAGACCACATTACTATATTTAGATATTCTTACGGGCATCCTCACTTCTCAATAGGCACAGCCTTCTGTTTATATAACTGAATACCTTAGAACTGTAGTAGGGAGTTGACATTTTGGCTTAGTGGCTATGGTATTGGCTTCTTACTCAGTCAGCCCAGGTTTTAATCCTTCTTGGTGTCCAACTGTTATTCTTAGATTATTTTATAAGCTAGTGGTGGACAAGTGCCTAGGGCTTAAAAATTGCTATAAATGTAGGTACAGTAGAAACTCCCTTAACCGGAAGTGTTCCGGACTAGCAGAAAATTACGGTTTAGAGAGGATTTCAGTTTGAGGAGTGTAATCATCTTCTTCAAAGAATTCGCTACTAAACAAATACGGACAAAAGACTTTATCAAACGCATCCAATACAAACATGATTTTCACACCTTGTAGATTATACGACATCTCCAATTACACATGTATTGTTGACAATATACAAGCTTCTATAAAGAAATGTGGCTTTCATTTTCTGTTGCAGTTTATGGAGGTAAAATTACATTGAATATTAACAAAAATTCTGCCGAAATCGTTCTGCTTTGTGAAATTTGGAGTTTTCATTTTTTAGAAGCTATTTTCTACAAAGAAATAGAAGGAAACAAATCAGGACTGCAAAAAATATGCGGTTTTTAGAGGATTCCAGAGTTTAGAGGTGCGGTTTAGGGGGTTTCTACTTTGTTAACTTGTACTTGAAAAGAGATTTTATGTACTATTATTTGACAAGTGTTGGCACTAAAGATTCAACATGTTAAAGCCCTAAATCCACAAAACTGTGAACAAAATAAATTATGCACAGATCCCAAGGTAAGAATAGTACAGCTCTTGCAAACTCCTTTAGTTCTCCTCCAAAGCTTTTAAACCTGGTACTTATTTGAATTGTCTCCATGTTTCAATTCCAGTGAGTACCCATACTATAGGGTTTGGTTGAGAATTGTAGGATGTACAGCTCCTGCTAACTCCTTTATTTCTCCTCCAAACCCTTTAAACCTGGTACTTACTAGTATTTGAATCATCTCAATGTGACAATTCCAATGAGTATCCATACTATAGGGTTTGGTTGAGAATTGTGGGATGTACAGCTCCTGCTAACTCCTTTATTTCTCCTCCAAACCTTTTTGTCAGGTACTCTGTAGAATTGTCTTGATTAGACATTTCCAATAAGTACCAGCAGTATAGGTCAAGGAGTGAATTATGGGACATATGATACTACAAAATCAGATTAGCTTTTCTTATCTGGAGCTCTGTGTACTTTCATTTAATCCTTGTGTCCTTTGTATTTCAGCTGACAGGATTTGTGTTCACATGCATGGCCATCTATATATATGGGGAGGAGAATGAAACCAGTAAGTATAGGAAGTGTGCTCTTCCAACCTACGTAAGCCCCACTGACTATCCTTGTACTCAGTATGCACCTTTGCCCTACGTGCAGCAAGCCCGCGCTAGCTACTGCTTACCCACACATGTCACATACGCTGAAATTGAAGACTGGGTGAACCAGGGGCAAGCTACTCTTGTAAGACAAGGGAAAGCTCTGATAGGCCAAGGGCAAGTCACTCCAAGCTCATTGCAAAAGAAATTCTGGAACCAGTCATCAGAAGAAGAGTTTGAAAAGAGAAAACCTCAACAGACTGGTTATGTGGAACTTGGACAAGAAAATGGAAGCTCACTTAATGGTTGCTTAGCTATGAAATTTGAAGAATGTAGAGAAATTCAGATGACTGATGCTTTTCCAGCAATGCATTATAAGCAGTTTCATTCTACAAAAAAGGATGAAAAAGATGGCCAGACAAGGAAGAAACTGGGCTTTTATAAAGGAGATGAACCTCTGAGTTGGCTTAATGGTAATAGTGGAAATCAGCTTGGGGAAAATGTCACTTCAAGGAACCAACAAGCAAAAAATATGCTTTCCTTCAAGGGAAACAACTGTAATATCATAAAAAATCAGACTGGTTTGCAGAAATTTCCACCTCAGTCTTCAGATTTCAGTCCGCTCTCTGATCACCAGACAGGTTTTAGAATGAGAACTTTTGAGACTACTCTACCTGGACCAGTGTACAGTTCAGGGGCAGATAACTCCAGCAGACTGTGGGAAGATCACTTTGTAGCTGTTGATGGTTATGAAGAACTCACCTCAGTCGTGTGATGGACAGTTAGCTTGCCTAGCCTTGTCTATACTCTGCATGTAGCCTCTCTTGCACAGGTGTGTGTTGCTTGTAGTGCTTATATCTATAATTATCTTAAGGAGATATCTTACACTTTTCTTGTCAACAAAAACCTGTAGGGGTTTTCTTAATACTTTTTCAAAACCATCAAAATTGTTTACTTTGTTTCATCTCTTAGAATTGATTTATTCTTTATGCATGCTACTTTTTGCAAACAGCATGTTCTAATCAACAATATTTTAAAATAAGAGAAAAATATTCTCATTTTAAAGAAATAAATGCAGATATAGTTACTATGCCAGTATCATGCCTTTTTCTAGCCTGTCTATAAATGCAATTTTATTAAAACAGCAACTTTATGTTTGGACTTAAATCAAATTTCTGTTACGTTATTCCTCCTTAAGATAAGATGTTGCTTAAATATGTATCTCACTGCTTTGCTTTGTTGTATCTTGCTGGTTATTGTAATGTGTGATCCTTGCTTTGGGGAAGTTGGGCATAGTTTCATTATAAACTTGTCTAAGTTAAGATGATTTTTATCACTGCCTCAATTGATAGACAGTGCAAATCTTGAAACAAAACACTCTTAAGTGCTCATTCTTTCCAAATCTAAAAATCAGCTTGATGGAGATTTCTGATAAAAATTGATAATGCCTTATATAGCCTTGATAATGATCTCAAAAGTAAGTGGTCACCTGATCTCCTCAGTTTAAAAAAAGCTTATTGTGCAGCAAGGCTCAAACAGGAAATGCATCTTTGTCACAATGAGTGGGGCGTTATGTTTCACTTTTCACACTGATAAAGAACGTCAATATTACAATAAGCAGTTCTTGTTTAAGTAACAATCATCTGGTTCATTGTAAAAAAAGAAACATTCCAAATTGTCATATACTACCTTTTCAATCAAAGTCAGTTTTTCCTTATTAGCATTTCCAGAACTTACTCTATCTCATGTATGAAAATTTGTTCCACCAATTTATCTTAACTGAATAAACAATATCAAAGTTATTAGTGATTTTTAAAAGTAAGATGTCTATGTACCTTTTTTCTTGTGTCTAATTCTATTATTTTCTGTTTAATAATGTGTATAGAAAAGTTTACATACTCCAGCTTCTGGAGGCTATAGGTTAAACCTGGGTCAAGACATTTTTGTAATGCAACTAAAATTGTTTAGTTGAGTCAGGCATTTCTGCTAATAAAATAATCATTCCTCCTGGTTTATAAAAATGTTATCTAAACAAACTTTATATATAAAGATTAAGGCTGTTTACTTTGAAACTTGAAGCACATAAGTAAATTTTTATGAGTTTTTAAAAAAAAAAAAAAACATACATAGTCAAATTTAATAGGTTTAGATACAATCTGGAATCTAAATGCTGACAGCCAAAAATCCATAATCTACTTTTTCTAAATCTGTAAGCTTGCAAAAGTAGTAGTGTTAGCTCTTTTGCATACTGAAACAATAGAAAAAGAGTTTTTTCTCCAAATAAATGTTTCCTAAGACATGTGAACATATATTAAACATGTTTCAGAAATATTCTCATAGCATGACATTTAGATTTTCTGGATGACCCTCAAATTTCCATGATGTGGGTCTCAATTGAATCCAAAAAATTTAAAGTTGACAGAAACAATTGATTCAGATTGAGTGCAGTGCAATATTTGCTTAAAATGGACCCTGTGTCCGAGATACCTTTTAATAAACTTCTCTTTGTGTTTGTTGGGTTTATCATGTTACTAACAATATTTTGGTTATACTTATTAGTACTCTCATGAAAAATATCAGTGTTTCTTTTCCTCTATATTTTTTTATTTCTTTTTTCTTTATATTGATTAATTATTCAGAGTAAAACCTATGTATCATGTGTAGATGTCTTAGAAGAAAATGTTACTAAGGTTCCCGGTAAGAAGTTTGGATTAGAGTCGTTTCGATTTTTTTTAAAATAGTACCAGAGGATTTTATGTATCTTTTTTTTTTTTTTTTAATTTCTTATTCTTTGTCTTTCAAATGTCATAAACTTTATGAAAGTAAAGAAAAATTATTATACCACTTATTGTAATAAGTTTTTGTTTGTTTTTACATAAATGTATGTTTTATGTGCTTGAAGATAAAAAGTTTTTATAGAAGGTAATAAGTATTTCAGTATGAAAAATAAAAGTTGCGGAGTTGTATTGTACTGATGATAATTGACCTTGTTGTGTTTTTTCCAGCCTCTCCCGCAAATGATGAACTCGAGTTTGTTAAGATGCACTCACTGACCCCATCTCGCAGTAACAACAACAACAGTAGCAGCAACACCACTCACCATCGCAACAACACCGAACACATCACCGGGGTAGCAAACCCTGCCCTAGAACCAGACGCCCAATCCACAAGGTCGCGCAGCACGGACTATCGTACACCCAACACTGATTACCCAACACTCGATCGCCCACCCAGTTACGAGACAAGTATGAGAAACGCTTCAACGACCAGTCATTATTATGGTGCAGACAGGCAGAGTGTGAGGAGTGCAAGGAGTAATCGATCAAAGGCAAGCACGAGGTCAAAGCGGCGACGTGACGAGCGCCGAGAAAACTTACCGTGGGTGCAGATAACGCCATCTACAAGCAACTTGCCCTCGCCTGATAATGCTCCCTATAGGCATTTTCCCTGAAGTCTTGGAGGTTTTCTCCTCTCATTTTTGTGATCTTAAAAGTTTTTTATGTTACATGTACTCTTTACTGTTTTTCACAAACAAAAGTAGAATGGACTTTGTTATGTGCGATGACTTCTGCAGTTTTTGTCTGTTTTTTTAAGTCTGTAAACTTGGATGGATAATTGAATTTGTCCAACTTAGCATCCTCACTTAATAAAATCATTATCATTAATGTAATTTGCAATCTTATTTTCACTTGCTTATAATCTTGTTTAGCTTTTTACAGTTATTGTTATAATTTTTCATTTCCAAACTTGAAATTCCAGTTATTCATTATACTAAGTATATTTATATTTTGTGCATAAGTAGCATTTTGTTCATATAATATTACATATACAAAGTCTGTTTTCGTTTGATCTGTTACTTGTTGCAATTACTTTTTTGTTTATTGATACCATTTATAATACTATTCTACATGTAATCTTGTTTCTTCGATTGATCATTCATATTTTTTGTTTAAATCGAGTAATTCTTATTTTTAATTCTTAAAAAGAAATATAAATTTACTTTCAAACATATCATTTGAACATTCATTCTTGTGTGCACCAGAAGGAATGGGTTGTGTGTGATTAATTTACTTTTTAAGACTACAGTTCCTAAGCCAGGAATAATAACCATAAAAACATGAGTTATCTCCCTTGGCTATTTAAACTTATTTTCTTCAAAATGGTATCCGACAGTTTGGACCAAACATATTTTCATTACACAGCATAATAAACTATAGTTACCTGAACAGATCTGGAAAAATGCTGTTTATTGATGTCATACACCTGTCTGAAAAGTGAACCATAACGCCAGTTGTCATTAAAACGTGTATTTCCTATCTGAGCCACGCTGCACAGTTAGCTATTTGTAAACTAAGAAAACCACGTGGCCACTTACGTTTAGCCCATCCATGTCGTCTGCTCTGAAGCCGATGTCGATTTTTTAGCAAGAATCCCAATTGTCCTTATTTATATATTTGAAAAGAATGAACATTCAAGTGTTGATTAACAATTTTTACTGCTCTTAAAATTGAGATACTGCTGAAAATCATCAAAGCTTAGACAAAAGTATGAAATTTCTGCAGAAATGACGTACAAATATTCTTAACAGAGGTCAGATATTGTTACATATAATGATACAGGCAAACTGTGAGATACCACCTCTAATGTTTGAAGAAATATTACTCATTATCATGTTCAGTGTTTGATTGTTAGCATCACAATGCACATACAATTCTACTCAATGTATTCTTCATTCAGCAAAATGTGAACATACAGGCATGTTGTTGAAGTCTTAAAGTTGGTATACATATATTTTGTGGCAGATTGTATTTCTGGAAACTGAGTGTTGAAGAATGTTAAAAAAATCGTAATGAGAATAATGTCAAACACTGCTATTGTTTTTATCTTCTCAAGTTACTTCGTACATATTTGACTTACTTCTTACATGTTCATGACAACTATATTTGGGGTGTATCTTTGTTGACAAACAAAAAGTCATAACGCTCTATATATAATTACATTCGAGGGATGATCGTAGCAAAGGTGGAATAACATAAGAAGTTCCAATTCGAAAGAGACAAGCTAGTTATATCTCTTTTAAAATGAAAAGAGGGAGTGGTTAAGACAAAGTTGATCGTACATATGCCTGAGCAAATTAAACACATGTATTTAACCATGTTCAATCTTCTTTTTTTTTGGTTTATATGTAATGAATTTATTAGTAATGCTGTGAAAAGAACAAAGAAACCTAAATGAATAAGTGTAGAAGTCCTGTGCCATTTAAGTAATGACCTAATACTAATCACAGAATTTTTACCATGACTATGAGGTGTTCTACTATAATTAAGACACAGTCACAATAAAGCATAGAATTACCTCACATAGTTATCTGAATACTGGTAAATAAGCATATTTCATGTGTTAAAACAGTTTGCGGTTCAAGCCTAACATTTATTTCTTTTAATAATTTCAACATTCAGTATTTTCATTGAGCTGAAGATTCCTGTCCATAAGAAAGGGGCTTACAACTTGTTGTTGTATTGTTGCAATGAAAGTTTGTTGTTATTTTGATGCTGTTATTGATGAAATGTTGTTCAGTGAAGTTGCATTTTTTTATTTTATCACTGTTACATACAGATTCACATACATTGTACATACTAGACATGTTATTAATCATTGTCACATATGGAGGAGTATTTCTCATTCGCCATTCTTAAATTTCACTCAAACACTACCTAGCCGTCCTTATTTGGACCATTCCCCAATCCAAAAAGTATTCTCTTTCCCCAAAACTTCATGCTAAAATTAGAAAGCATGAACTCCTACATTGTAGACAAAACCTGTTGGACCAGGGCCCAGGTTCACCAAAATCGCTATCAGTCCATTAAATTTTATAAGTTAGATGGACTGACTGTCCGCCAGAATTTTCACACATGTTCATCATTTCTAAACTTCTAAATTGTTATGAAAACAATTATACTTAACAGAACTTTAAAGCCTTTTACTCAACCCCGGGAAACACCTCGGTCAACTTACCAACCTTTTGTGTCAAAATACCAAAATCATACTGGTCTGGTAAAGTTTGGTCTGGACCTGTAGATGTTGCCAGCTTTGTGGACCAAAGGTCCAGTGTTTTTAAATTTCAATTGTGAAGACTGAGACATTGAAGAAAAAAACAACGGCAGATGAGCATTGTGCTGAACAGGTTTAACTATTTGATTGTGTTAATTCGCTGGCATATGATATACTTTGTAAGTAGTGCTTCAACTGAACCCTAGTATTGCCTCGGAGTGGTTGCTTGTCATTTGTAAATTTTCCTCAACTGGCCAGTTTATATCCCAAAATTCCCTGTGGTAATACCATCCCAATCTATTTTAATCAGCAATAAAAAGAGATCGCTAAAGTTTGAGGTTAGTATTTATTAGAATAGTCTCAAGACAAATAAAAAAAGTATTTACAACATACAGTTTGGTTGAGAACTAAGGGATATATTGCTTCACTAAGTAAGAACTGACATTAATTCCTTCAAGTCTTAACCAAATCCTTTACATCTGGCACTCGCTAAACTTGCATCAATGAGACATTTTCAACGAGTATCAACAATATTGGGCCTAGTTGAGAAGTACAGGATATATTATACCAATAAGGCAAATAATCACACTCAATCCTTTATGGCACCAGACTGGTTAGCCTTCCACCGCGTGGGTTCGAGTCCCATTCCAGGCAAAGGATCTAATGTGGGAAGGTCTCCCAGCTGACCTGCGGTGCGCCAGTGGTTCTACCGAGACATTCGTCTTAGGACTTCTTCCACCAAAACAGCTAGACATTACTATAATGATTATAATTGGTCGCTGCTGTGCTCAAAAACAAAACTTAATCCTTCCTTCATTTCTCCTCCAAACCCTATACACCTTGAACTCATTAGAATCACCTAAATCAGATAAGGTCATTAAGTACCCACACACTAGGCTTTGGTTGAGAATTATAGGATAGATTGCTTCATTAAGACTTAGTCCCCTATCTGGAGCTGTGCAGTTTATGTTTTCAAACAGAAAATCATGGTTCATATTATAAATATTGTCATATTGACAAAAATGTTTTTTCCATTCTGTATGTGATTCAGTATGTGAAACTGTGAAAGCAGAATTTTTGTATCATCATTTTAGTGGAGTGGTTGAACATTTTCTTAAGCGTATGGTTGCATAAAACATGCTTGATTAGGCTAAATGTAATTTAGTAATGAGTCAATGTATGAAAATATTTTAATGACTATTGTTGATGAATATGTTGATCATTGTGTACTTGTGTGATGTATACTTCCCTGTATATAACAGCAACTCTTGTACAAATTTTTCAAATTTGATGATTAACTAACAAATATATAATCATTTTCTAACTGCAATTAATTTATTTTGTTATATTGAATATTCATGTTTTGTTTGTTGGGTTTACTGTCCAATTAATAGGTTTTCAATTTAAAGCATGCCATAAACAGAAGGCACGATACCACACCCAACACTGGAGTCGCATTACCCTTTCACTAAGCCAGGTATATGTGGCACTACTCATATTTTTATTGGGGATTAGCAAAGGAGCTATGCCACTACCATTTTAACTATGTCAATGTCTGGGATCGATCCCAGGGCCTCCAGTACCTGGAGCCAACGTTTTACCACTAGCATTTTAACGAGTTGAATAAATGTTTGGTAACAAGTCACATATATCTTGATTTGCAGCCTTTGAGTTTTTTTTAATTACATCTTTGATATCAACTAGCCCAGCACCCATTTATCAGGCATAGGGAAATATTTAGATCTAGGTCAAGTATCTCCACCAAGGAGCTTTCTGGTCAGGATCTGCACTATTTGCAACAATGTGTCTTGTTATATGTTAGTTACTGAAATGCATTTATATTTTTAAAAAATGTTGAGGAACTAACATAAGCTGTATACAAATTAAGCAGGTGTAGTGTTTGAAAAGCTACAATAAGATTAATCTTTGTATCGAGCTTTGTTTTTTATGAGAAAAAGACTTGTTATGTTTATCCCTTTGCCAAAATATGAAAGAAACAAATATAGAACTTGTAATTTGTAACATTTAGTGAACCTTATTGGATGCTTATATCATTTCCAAACATCTCTCTTGAAGGTACTGTTTTGCTTTAGAAGTTTATAAAGTTCTAATGAAGCATTTACATACAGATAATATATACAAAATGTTATACAATTTAAACATATATTTTCTTGTAATATTCTTATTAATTAAAGGATGCACTTGAACTGCAACATGCATAGATTGGAGTCTCGGTCAGAGTTGAAGTCTTTATGTGGGAAGGTCTTCCAGCTGACCTGCAGAGTGCTGGTGGGAAGGTCTTCCAGCTGAGTGCTGGTGGAAAGATCTTCCAGCTGACCTGCAGTGTGCTGTTCTCCTAGACTATCTGTCTGGTATTTTCCTCTATCAAATTAGCTGGACATGACTGTAATGACCAAAATTGTATTGAACTATCAAACATAAACAAAAAAGGACATTGGCAGCCTGTTGATAACTCCTGTTTACTGTTAAAAAATATTCTTCTGTATTTAGGCATGAAAATAACCTCTTAATTTTAGGGTTGTGACATGCAGCATTGTGATATGTTATGAGAATTCTTTTTTTCTGTAATCTATTAAGAAATACACGAGACATTTATTTTATTAACTTTTGAGAAATAAGTTTGCACCTTTTCTAGCAAAATTCAACTTATTACTATTATGCAAAGGCTTTCTGTATACCTTTCTTCAAGTATCTAGATTCAGTTATAGTTTTATCTGAACTTGAAATAATATTTTATTACAGTATAACTTCGAAACTTGCAAAGAAAATGATGGTAAATAATTGAGGATGAAAATAAAACTTTACAGTTGAAGTTAACCTTTTCATGCATCTATATACCTTTACAAACCATTCAGTCACATTACCTGAATCTGCATGACTAAGGGTTAATGTGTAGACTGGTTCAGTCGTAAATCTTTTGTAACAAGTTGAACATAGATTTATTAAAGTCCATTTATCTCCTTTAAAGAAAAACAACTAAGTCGAGAATTTTCAAAATTATAGATGAATTATGAATGAATGGTTGAAATCAATGGTCAATATGTTGTTAAGGAAAGACAATAAGCATCTTCTTGTGGTTATTTGTTTACTCGAATTATACTTAACAAAAAATATTAATCCCTCATATCAATCAAAATTAAGATTTCTTTGTATGCTTTCATATTTTTTTTTCATATTTTTGTATCTTACATATTTTCTCTTTATATCATTATAATCATAACAGTTATTCATGATTTATTTTATCATTTGCTTTTTATTAGTTAAGGGTTCATTTTATTTATACATGGCAACAATTGAAATGTTGGAACATTGTGGCAAGTACCTATCATATTGTACCATATAACACATTTTTATTTTCATAAGTTAACCCTTTTTCACGCCTTTGTGAAGCAATCACAATTATCAGTCTTATCTTTAGTTGAATCTGCACTACTTTATTTATTGACTGGTTTGACCATGGATTCACCATTAAATGATGAAACATACATCTGTTAAAATACTTTGAATTGTTTTTAAAAAATTAGGTTAAAATTTAAAATCCTGTACATGTACATGTACTATGAATAGAAGGGTTAAGCATATTTAGTAGGTTAATTTAATCCTATTGAAATATCTGAGTTTTACATTCATGTAGATGAACCTGTTGCTGTTCAATTTAAAATTTCTAAATCTTGCTTGCTTGAGTTTACTTTAGATTCTTTTTGAAATACTCTTTGAATACAAACCAATCGAGAACTGGCTGCAATACCACAAGTGGTAGAGCGCCAGCAAGTGGATCGGGAGGTCACGGATTCAAACCCCGGCCAGGTCAAACCAAAGACTTTAAAGTTGGTAGTAGTGGCTTCCCTTCGAATGCTCAGGGCTAAGGGGACAGCATTACACTTGACTTGTTGGGTGTCAGTATAATGGAGCGACCGTGTTCAGTCCCTGGCGACTTCATAAGTGACCCTGTGCTATAATGATAGAAATGTTGCTGCACAGTATCAGCAAAAATGCCGGCAAATCCCAAATCAACACAATCGAGGGGGGTGGGGATGGGATCCTTTATTTTCGGTGAGTTTGAACTCACAACCACATTACAGCATGTTTTGTCATGTTTGTTATCTGTAATCAGATATATACTTAAGATACACTACTAAAACAATAAATTTTAAATCTTTGCAAATGTTGCCTTTTACAAAATATAGCAAGGTTCTAATTGAAATGCATTTCAAGTTTTTCAGAACCCATTTAATACTTTATCATTGGTTCACATGTTGAAGTGAATATGGAACCAATCATTGTCATTTCAAGTATACACATAGCTTAAGTTACCATAATTTAACTGCCTATTGTGTGGTTTTATGTATTATGTACCTACACAAAACTACAACCAAGTTTCATTTACTACTATATTATTAATATTTATATGTATCAAAAATTGATGTAATGCAATGACAGCTTCATAATTATTAAAATCATAACTACGTTATTATAACAGTTTTACAAATATGAATCTAGTTTACATTTTTACTTATCAATGCACTTTTTACACTGAGCGAAAGGGAGGTAGATATTCTATAAGGGACCTGATTCTATTCCATATTATGTGATGCGAGGTGAGAGTTAGCGACGATAAAAAGTCGCTGTTGTGTATATAGTCTGGTACGGTTTGTACATATTTGTAAATGAGAATATTTTTATGATACGTTGGTAGATGAATAAATGAGGAAATGTTGAGTTTGTCTTCTTCGTACTTATTGCCCCTAATTATGAGGACAGTGTTGAAAATGGTACTTGACCTATGACACATGGTCATGTTAGTAGTGGTTGGGATGATGGTTGTGCTGATGATGATGGTGTTGATGATGATATTGGTGATGATAATAATGGTGATTACGATGATGATGATAAACGGAATTCATTGTTATGACTTTTATCCTGTAATAAACATAGACGATCTACAGATCATTTCTTTTTGTCCGAAGGTGTATAGTTGAAACTTATATTCTAGGTAACAACATGGACAAGTTTTTACGCAAACCTCGAAGGGATCAGGAATGTACTTAGTGGCTCAATTCAAAGTTCAGGGTTAGGGTCTTGCCTTCAAATCAGAATTCCACAAATATAAAATTTTCCAGTGTCGGAATATTGACAAATCCTGCTAACCAGACCCAATATACGCCAGTATGATCATAACTGGGTTTGTGCAATTAAAAAGTAAACAACCTCATTTTCTAGCTCCAACTAATGTAAATGTATTTTTAATTAATGTTTTCTTCCTTTTCAAACCCATCCTTGCGTTGTCTTTTTTTTTTTAGCTCACGACGTGCTTAAGGGTGGGGGGTGGGGGATTGTCTGATACCCCGGCGAGCGGCGTCAACAAATTAGCTTGTGAACACGCTAGAGGCTACAGTTTTTATACAATCTTCATAAAACTTGGTCAGAATGTTTGTTTGCGTGAAATCTTGGATGAGTTCAATATTGGGTCACTTAGGGTAAAAAAAACTGGGATAAAAGGGTCAAATTTTTGGAAAAACTTGTGAACACACTAGTGACTACATTTATAGCCCAAACTTGATCAGAATTTTTTCCTGCATGAAATCTTGGATGAGTTCGTAATAGGGTCACGTGGGGTCAAAAAGTCGGCCACTAGGTCAAATCTTAGAAAAAGCTTGTGAACACACTAGAGGCCACATTTAGAATCAAATCTTCACCAAACTTGGCCAGAATGAAATCTAAGATATGTTTTGAAGTGGGTCACGTGGTTTTAGTAGGTCACTAGGTATTATTCTTAAAAAGAAATAATAAAGCCTATTTTTAGATTCACATTAAGATATATGAATATACATGTTGGCTAATTTGCATAATTATTTCAAATCTAAGTTTAGTGATAGCCTCCACTTATGCAATGATACAAAAATTATTCGTCAAAGTTATAGTTAGTTATAAATAAGCATTCATCTAGCAAAATTATGCATTAAGATTGAATAAGCAAAATTAGGACGAAAATAAATAAAACAATCATAGAAAATCACAAAATGAACCAAATCTTATGATTTAAAATTTTGGATTTTTTATAAGCCGAGTTTTACTTGTCACTACCATAAATACTGTACATCGAAATTATGCACAACACGCCCTCAAACACCCAACAGAAATATAAATTCAAAATTATTTTTTTTTTTGGGGGGGGGGGGGGGGGGTAGGGGCGAGTGGGCCTGGCGTGTATACTTTCATGAAAGGAATTTTCATTAATTAAAAATATTGTATCAAAGCAAATAAGAATATTACAAATTATTTTGTAGATAATGATATAAACGTTCATATCCGTACCCCCACCCCATGTCCACGATCCATATGAACTGTGGTGCGGCTATATTTATATATTTATATGCAATAATTATGTAAAGATGAGCATACTACCATTTAAGTTGTTAAAAAAATGATTATAATACATGATGCTTCACATAAATATAACAAACGATGTTGTAGTTGGCAATTTCAATGTTCATATCCGTTCCCTTAATGTCCACGGACTCAGATATAGATGTATACATAAAGATGTGTATTTTAGACTATATCTATCTAATTATTAGAATACTTAATCTAAATTATTTCATAAACCACCAAACACAGAAAACCCTAAGAAAGAAAAGTAAATATTGATTTTTACATTCATATCCGTATCTTCCTACATCCACGGATATAGATTCATATCCCCAGATTCATATCCGCGGATATGAATTCATATCAGAATTAATTATTCATACCGAAATGGGGCTAGCAGGTTACACAGGATGTTGCTAGCCTGCCAGGCATCGAAATAAATTAGATCTATCGCTTTTTAACAGGAGTTTTTCGTAATTAATGCTTATCGATTAAGTCCTGTTATCTGAATGGACGAATTTCCTGTCATTTAAATAGATAAAACAGTAAATGAGGCGGGAATTTATTAATTAAATAACGCCCCGGGAAGAAAAAGATATATATCTATATCTGCTCGATTCATCCGTATATATAGTTACACATACCTCCCCTATGTCAACACTCGCTGTCATTTACCTGTCAACTGTGATGTGTAGAACACGTGTACAGTCTATTGTGTGTGTTTCAGGTGACTGTCGGTCTCATTGGACTTGGATCTGAGGGTACGGTTGCGTGTGTTTATTTATGTATTTATTATTTTTTATTTATTGATAGGCTTGCATGTCGTGTTTAATTGTAATAACATTTATATTTATTCACATTTGTCTAAAAATAGACGCATATATTTATTTTTTTCATAGTTCGCATGATAGGGTCAGGAGAGTGGTGCCCCTTATAGAATGCATTTTCAATCGGAACTCCTCGGATAATTCCGTTTTCGGGACAATCATCCCTCGGATGTATCTGGTGCAATGGTACTTAGAGAATATTCCTAAAATGTAGTTCGCACAAAACATAAACAATGGCGTCGTTTGACAGCTGTTTTGTTTGCTGCGCTGGGTAAATCAAACTTGGATGATTTAAATTTGAAGCAGCCACAAATTGAAGTTTCATGGGCATCGTACTATAGTGAGCTGTCATCCAAACTGTCATCTTTGTTTTGGCGTCTGCCTTAAAAGAAGACCCATTTAGGGGAATGGCCGAGGTGATCCGACTACCTACATACATCCGAGAGATGATTCGTGAATTATAAGTGAAATTAACTTTTTGAATCAAGAAAAAACATGACCAGAGAAGAATAAATGGTAGCATCCTGTTCATCTAAAGATGAAATTGAGGAACCAAAGTCCAATGTCCATCAAAGGAAATAGACGTAACGATGTGTATGAGCATTGCAACATATACTAAAATTTAAAAAAGGCACATGAAAGAGATATTAGTTGCATACAAGCCAGATGTTTACTTGAAGCAGATATAGTACTACCTTCATTGTGTATAGCATGCCGTGAACACCTGGCATGATACCAAACCCAGTCACATTATCCTGACACCAGGTCAACCAGTCGTGGAACTACTCTTGTATTTAATTGAGCGTTAGCAAGGGAGCTATACTACTCCCATTTTAACGAATTTGGTATGTCGCTGCCGGGGATCGAACCCGGGTCCTCCCGTACCTAGAGCAGACGCTCTGCCGATTGCGCTACCAGGTCCGATGCCAAGCCAAATGTAAAAGCTAGAACAAGTATATGACGAGACATTAAACAAATAGTGGAAAACCAGCAGTTAGTTTAAACTTTATTTACTAGAATTCGAATTGGAAAACACGTTTTTTTATAAACTTATGTTAATGCCTCTCTATGCTATTATTAAAAACATATTATTAATTTCATTTGGAAACGGCTTGTGTGGTGCATAATTTGCAAGAAATAAAAAAGAAGAAGAAGAAAAAAGCAAGAAGAAAAAAGAAATGTAACTGTACGTCAGCTAGTCGTAGGCCTAACTGATATCACTTTTGAAGGGGGTCATGAAACTGATCACTATGCAGAAATTAATTTCTGGTGCTGGCAATGTGTTTTTATAATAAGGAACCCAACAGTTACCGCCTTTGAACGGTCAGTGGGCAAAAGAAACTGACTGGGAGGGCAAGGGTGTGTGTGTGTTGGGGGGGGGGGGGGGGGATAGGCCCTTCCTACCCGCCCGCTTCCTTCCGCTAACCCATTAACCTCCAACTGTGATCACAGTGTAAAGCCAGATAAAGCCACATTCCAATTTTCAATGCCTTAAATAACATGATATACTAGTAATCTATTTAGTATCATGTCAAGGCTGCTTAGACGCTACATCAAAATACAACAAAATTTGATTATACATGCCCATATGGATACACAGATAAAATTTAATAAAGATTTTTGTTCCATTTCAGAGAAATGTTCGTTGCCATCGCAGTACAGTGTGAGATACACACGACTGTGGAGAAATCTACAATCTAACCCATTTATTGCGCTGAAACTCCGTAATCTGAACGAAAATTAGCATAATGAAAAGTGTTGTAAACTTAAATGTTCATGTCTTAATTGAGGAATGTGGCGGCACATTGGACAAAGTGTGTTGTGTGTCCAAACATTTGTAAATCAAAAACTCATAAACGGAACCACACAGGAGAAGAGGCTTACGCTTGTGAGAAATGTAACAAAACATTTCCTTTATTGTCTTGACTAAAGAAGCATAACTTTAACCAACGTCAAGCTACATTCAGCCATATTCCTGCTCGTATTGTAAAACTCCATTCGCCAATTGTTCAGGTAAATTAGGCATCAACAGGTAATACAAGTCGCCAGTAAAATCTAAATGCGATATATGCAGTAAAACCTTTTCAAAAATGAGTCACCTGAAGGACAATATGGTGACCCATACAGGCGAGCAGACATATTCCTGCTCGTATTGCGAAGCTGCATTCACACAACCAGGAACAAGAAACAGGCATGAACGAATACTACACCTGAAAATATTTGAAGAATGTAAATGTGATATATGTGGTAAAACATTTAACGAAAAAGGCAACCTTAAAAACCATATGGTCATCCATGGGGAGCGGCCATTTGCTTGCTCGTATTGTGAAGCTACATTCTTCTATAATGCAAATAAAAAAAAGCATGAACAGGCAAAACACAACAACACGGCACAATTTAAATGCGATATATGCAGTAAAACATTTAGCGAACTACGCAAGCTCAAAAGACATGTGATCATCCATATGGGCGAGCGGCCATATTCCTGCTCGTTTTGTGAAGCTACATTCACAAAAACAGGAAATAAAAACAGGCATGAACGAACGCGACACCTGCAAAGCTCAGATGAATTTAAATGCGATATATGCAGTAAAACATTTAGCGAACTACGCAAGCTCAAAAGACATGTGATCATCCATACGGGCGAGCGGCCATATTCCTGCTCGTATTGCGAAGCTGCATTCTTCTATAGTTCAAATAAAATAAAACATGAACAGGCAAAACACAACAACACGGCACAATTTAAATGCGATATATGCAATAAAACATTCTTGTACAAGTCCACCCTGAAGCGCCATCTGGCCACCCATACAGGCGAGCAGTCATATTCCCGCGCGAATTGTGAAGCTACATTCTTCTATAGTTCAAATAAAATAAAACATAAACAGGCTAAACAAAACAACACGGCAAAATTTAAATGCGATTTATGCAGTAAAACATTCCGCTCCAAGACCATTCTGAAGCGCCATCTGGTCACCCATACGGACGAGCGGTCATATTCCTGCGCGTATTGTGAAGCTACATTCAAGCAGGCAAGACGTAGAAATCTACATGAGCGGACAAAGCACCACAAAACGTCTAAAAATTTGCTATGCGTTAACACATACAGCAGTGAAGATGCACTAAGGCAACATAAGACAAAGGAACACGATTATCAGCCAATGACTATCCCGTGTGATTTATGCGAGAAGGAGTTCGTGGACTCAAAGGAACTCTTGGACCATACGCACCAATCTCACCCGGAGGTGGCTCGACTGCAGATGGACATGATTGCACGACCATGGGAACACCGATTGTATAAACGTGAACCAGAGGATCAAACCAGCCAGAGCTACATGTTGAGTGATGATTAGACGTCATTTTGAAATGTTCCTTCTGCGGAGCAGTTAATATTCCATTGTCACTACTTACAGATACCGTGGGTTCCTTGGCCAGAGAAAATTCGTCCTCAGGAATACATGCATGAAGAAATTGATTGGCTCACTGTCCAAATTCGGCGCGGAAATTCAGCCAATGAAATGGTTATAATTTATAAACAATCGGCTTCGCGGCAATCGGAACTCCTCGGGTAATTCCGTCCTCGGGACAATCATCCTTCGGATGTATCTGGTGCAATGATACTTACTGAAATCACGATCGTTTTGTTCGCCGGAAGTCGGAAGAAGAATATGTAGTTCGCACAAAACATAAAGAATGGCATCGTTTGACATTTGTGTGTCTGCTGCGCTGGGTAAATTAAAATTGAATGATTTAAATTTGAAGCCGCAACAAACCGAAGTTTGAGAGATACGCTGGCCGTGTTGCCAACATGCTTTGGAAGTAGTTGGACATATCAGATATGTTGGCTGTAAGTGTGCGTTTTTGTTGCTCAATATATCACTTTATTATTGTTGCATTATGTAGAAAAACAATGTTTATCCACTGAAGTGAGCTGCAATCTTTGTTTTGACGTCTGTCACAAAAGTAGTCCCATTTAGGCAAATGGCCGAGGTGATCCCATTACCTACATACATCCGAGAGATGATTCGCGAATTATCCGACGTGTTCCGATTGTGGCGGGTGATGGGGTGTGGCAGAGTTAAATCTAGTAAATAATATGATAATAAACATCGGCCTTTTGTTATTAAATTCCAATTTCGAAATATATTTAAATTTACGGGAGTTGTTTTGTCTAAAAGATTTTAACGGCTGCCCCCATTTACAAAGAAATGTAAACATGGACACTCCATGCAAAACTTATGTCACTGAAGACAGGTGCAATTGTATACGGTTTCTGTAATGCAATCAAGATTTTTGTTCCTCAAGTGGTTTTAACGAGCGAATTCCTAATTTTGTCAAACACTTTTCTACTGTATCATCGATAGCGGCCATTTTGTGACTCCTACCGAAAGCGTTATGCATTATGCTCTCTGATTGGCTGTTATAAAAATAATAATCGGGGAAAACCATTTTTGATTATAGACGGTATTTGTGGGCCGTCATCAGATCTTACATTTTGTAAGATCTGACTTTAGTGAGATTGGGTTTTGTTAAATTTGAGGTTTTATCCACCAATGCTAGAGGAAACAGAAGGGATTTTGTCCCGGAGGGATTTTGTCATACAAATGCTAACAACTGTTGCCGCTGTTTGTGTTTTTATTTTGCTTGGGTGTAGCTTTAAATTGCATGTTTGCGAATACCATCAAGTTTAATTACACTTTCTAACCAATCCCGTCTGAAATTAATTTTACATTACGCATCTACATCTATCGCTAAGTGAGAATCGTTCGTACGTTCAATAATCCGTGACATTTTCGTGTTTTGTTTTTCCACCATAATTTTCTAGTTGTAAACCGTCGCCATCAAAACTTAATCGGATGCGTTATCGCTGAGCTACGGCTTTTCTGATCGGATGAACAGACATGTAACAACCAATGAAACCGCACGCTACAAATCGGAAATTTAATTGTGTTCCTGTCTACTTCAATCGGCTTCCTCGAATAATGCTGTCCTCTAGACGGTCGCTTGTCGCCGCCGAGTTAGATTTTCTAATTGGGTGAACAGTTGGGTAACCTCTGTCATCTCAATCGTTTGTCACCTATCAGAATCAATCTCAAAGCGGTGACCTCAGCATATTTTCATAATTCACAAAAATGCTCTTCTTACGGAAAAAACCAAATTCTTGTTCGCAATTTTAACTATTTTGTGATAACATGAAAAGGTTAATTTTAAGTACACTGAAAATCTACCGTGTACCTTGATTTGGGATGCAAGGTGACAGCCAATTGTAGCACCTCGGCTACATCACCGCCGATGAGTGCCGATAAAGCTTATTAGTCGGGGAGGTGAGAGCGAATGTTGTACACAAGCCAGATATATATATCTTTCAATTGCTTTATTGATTAAATCATAAGAAGCCTGATTAATGTGTTATTTTTGCACTCTTCCTATTGCTTAATATAATTTAAATTTTTCATTAAAATGCCGACCACGTGGCATTAATGAGTAGGTCAAGATAGTCATGTTCACCAAGCCAGAATAAAGTGCCATACGAATCAGCCTCGAGAATAGATCCCCGAAAACGAATCCATTATTAGCCTATGTGTATTTTTTTCTCTCCATTGCGGAATGAATTGTTCGCTTGAGCCACAAAATGCAGCCAGTATTTGCGGTTGCCACACCCTGCCACATAGTCACAAGGGGAAGGAACTACAGACAATATAAATAGAAGAAGATATATATTCTTGATTCAGTCGTATAGTTACCTCCCCTGTTAAAGAAAATCTGTTACTTGTAAACTTAGATAAACAACATGTTTGGAGCAGTGGACTTGTGATCCGATTGGCTTTAGAGTTGAATGTAGCGAAAAGGTAGGATTAATATTTTTTAAAAATATAGATCTAAGACTGATAATATCAAGCATTCTGGCTCTGATCTGCAAAGAAATAAAACTATTGCAGAAAATATTCCAACATAGACGTCCATGATAAATTTGTTTTATACTTCCTTGAAGTGACTTGGCCACTGTTGGTGGGAATATTTGTATTTTGAAAGGTGGTATAAGACAGTTTGACTATATCAAATGCTCTTATTACACTATATTGGGCGAATATGTATAAGTTTATTAACTGATCAAAATTTATGTTATGTACAGTAGACCTTGCTGGTAACGCGTCTTTGCTGGTAACGCGGTCGTCCGAATATTCCCTTTCATCTCGAAGTGCCATCTGTCGACTGTTTACATTGTTTGATCTAGATCAACATACTAAAAAAGAAACTTTTATTTCTAGTTTGCTAAAAGAATAAGATTTAATATGAAATAGTAATTCTGGGTATAGAGAAGAGAAATAAGTAAGCTATGTTTATTATTTTAATTTTGAGGCAAAATTAACTACTGCATTACCGCTGGTAATTTGGAGATTTCTATATAATTCAAAATAACTGTTGAAGAATATACAAACAACCCATGGATTGTGACCATCAGTCACCATTAAATCGTCACTCTCCCATACACATAAAACTCACACTCGCTGTTAAACTGGGTAGTGATATATCTAGGTGTAAAACATCTGAGGTATGGAACATCTTGGTAGTGAAACATCTTTTAATCATTTATAATTTCTGCAATAACTTACATTTTAAACACTCCCAATTCATGACAGTGCAATTCATTCAAAATCCCCCAAAATGTCTAGTATTTCCAAATATATAAATAATCATGATTGGGATTTCTGCTAAAATTATACATCAACATTGGAGCAACTTTCCAAGATGACGACAGGGTTGCTTCTTTACCTAATATAGCAGGGGCCATTTACAGGCACCTTCCCCTCAGAATAAGCCAGTTTTCCCCCAAAAAAATGACAATTCCTTTCCGATTGAATTCAATATGTCATTGACAAAATGTGGAAATTAGAGGCATTGATACAGATAAGTGACTACAGTGGAAGCTTGGCTGAACTAGACTATGATTATGTAGAGGAGTTTAAGAACAAAAAATATACAAGATATATGGAAGCAGATAAGATTAAGAAGTTAAACAAAAACATTTCCCCCCTTTATAATTAAATACCACAAAAATTTCACCTCTTAAAAGCCCTGTCCCCTTTTTCAGAAAAAATAGCAACAAACTGGACGATGTATGGTTATCTTTAAAGTAAGTGGTCACATATTTTCTTAATTTAAAAATAGTTAACTGTGCCGCGTTGCAAAGAGAGTAAAATTGTAATGATTAATGTGTTCTGCTTTACTGTTCACATAAGTGTAGGACATAAATAAACAGCATTTCACTGGATCTGTTTAGGTAACAATAATTGAATGGAATTGAATTGAATGGAAAAATATTTAGTCCAAACTGTTGGATACCACCTTTAATTGTCCAACCCCGTCTAATAATTCATCATGATTTTACTTTTAGTCACTTGATTATTAGAGAACATTTATTTCAAAAAGATGTCTATAGATTCAGAGAATCAAAAGCATTGCAATGCATTTCAACCTTTTTTCAGTCGTTATACTAAAACGTAATTTATACCAGAATCTTGCACATCTAGAATAGACATCATATTTATATGCAAATAGCAAGTGCAATGTTGATCTGCCACTATGTTTCCACCACCCAACTCCCACACCGTACATATAATATAAATAAAATAAGGTAGTAAGCAAGTGGGGGTTGGAGAGTTATATCCACTATACACTAAGTAATATCAGTACACAGAGTATACACTGATTGGTCAGATAGGGATTCACAAATTTAAATAACCATGAAGTGTAGAAAAAAAGATGGTCTTTTAATAGATAGTTTCCACATCAGTGAAAATGCCTTATCTTGGCAGCCATCTTTGATGGTAACTTCAAGGGATTTTCATATGAATTGTATAGAAGGGTAAATTTTATTTTCTTGTAATTTCTTCATTTGTAGTCTGACAATTAAAAGCTATAAACCATTAGAAAGCTCTTGAAATTTATATTTTAAGAATACAATATTTTTACAATTGATAAATGCACAACACAATTAATACACAGAAATAAATAAAACTATTGGCTCATACTTAAAACAAAATGAACAGTGTATCATTTTCGGTTGTATTTCTTTATCCTTTTTAAACTATCAAAATATAGTTTTGATATTTAAAATTCTTTATAAAAGTTGTTAAATTTGATATAAAATTCAGTAAAATAGACTGAAAAATAAAAACACAGTGGTGAGTTTATTACAGCACATATTTCCCGATTTCGGCCTGCATTAGCTTCTGCCCACAAAGATGGCTGCCTTAAACTCTCTTATCAGTGCTGATGACATCACATGGAAACTATCTATAAACATATTAGATATATGATAGCAAATAAAAAGTTAAACCTGCACATTTGTCATTTTTCAGAGCAACTAAAATGTTTAACATGCACAATTTTCCATTTTTAATAATGCGTCACAAAACTTTCCCCTTCTCAAAGACCCCGTGCCCCGTCCCCATCCAAGACAAACGAAAAACAACAACAAGATGGCGTCTTTTCTAAAGTGGCTTAACGGTTACCATGGCTGGTGTATGGATGGGTGGCCGTTGGAGAGAGCCAGCCTGCGTTATAAACTGTTTGCGGTTAACTCCTGTAAAAGACAATTTGCCGAAATTTTGAGAGAGAGCTTTTTAAGAAAAAAAAACAACAACAACAAACATCATTATGTTGGCAATTCTTTATTTTGAGAGATTTCCATTGAAGTGCATTTTACAAATGAAAGATTTAGTCTGGTCCAGATGTTGTGTTGGACAGTATATTTCTTGCTCAAAACAATATTTAATATTTAAGATTGCTTAAAATAAAAAATAATAAATACATTCTTTTCCGTTTCAGAAATTTGTTTATCAGTGGAGATCATAAGAAGATAGACACATGTCAAGACTGGTGGGAATTTCTACACATCTTACCCTTTTACTGTGCACAAACTTATAGTCTCTACCAGAATCAGCGATTAAAATCATTGAATGAACAATTACTTATGACATGAAAAGTGTTAAGTAACTTTACAGATCGTTTAAAAAGTATTGTCCCACTTAATGGCTGGATGTTTTTACTATATTCTTTAGATATGGAGAAAATTGATGATTCATTGTGCAAGAAAATTAAACAGAAGTGTAACATGTGTCTAAAGGTTTTTAAGCATAAATTTTCATTGCAGTATCACAAACGTATGCATTCAGGAGAAAATCTTTATGTGTGTGACATGTGCAAGAAAACATTTCCCCTATTGGCTCAACTGAAAGTGCACATGCGCATCCATAGGGGCGATCGGCCATATTCCTGTTCGTATTGTGAAACTAAATTCACACAAGCTGGAACAAGAAACAGGCATGAACGAATACAACACATTATAACGAAAGGTGGTGCATTTAAATGCGATATATGCAGTAAAACATTCAGAGGAAAGGGAAATCTGAAGATGCATATGGTTATTCATACAGGCGAGCGGTTATTTTCCTGCTCATATTGTGGGGCTAACTTCAGCCGCTATTCAAGCCAAAGAAGACACGAACAAGTAATACATTCCAACGCACCAATACAAGTAATCTGTGATGTATGCAGTAAAACATTCAGCGAAAAGGGATACATGAAACTGCATATGCGCATCCACACAGGCGAGCGGTCGTATTCCTGCTCGTACTGTGAAGCTGCATTTACACAACCAGGAACAAGAAACAGGCATGAACGGATACAGCACTTGAAAACATCGGATGAATTTAAATGCGATATATGCACTACAACATTCAGCCTTAAGGGAAACCTTAAAAAACATATGGTCATCCATACGGGCGAGTGGCCATTTGCTTGCTCGTACTGTGGAGCTCAATTCACACAATTAGGAACAAAAAATAAACATGAACGAATACAACACATGAAAACTTCTGATGAATTTAAATGCAAGTTGTGCAGTAAAACATTCAGTGAAAAGGGCAACCTAAAACAACATATGGTCGTCCATACTGGCGAGCGTCCATATACCTGCTCGTATTGTGATGCTACGTTCACACAGGTTGGAAGTAGAAATTTACATGAGCGAACAAAACACCCCAAAATAAGAATGTTAAGTATGCAGTAACATATATAGTAATGAAAATGAGCCTAAAAAAGACAACATTGTTATCCCTCAATGGCAATTTCGTGTGATTTATGTGACAATGAATTCCTGGACTTGCAAGTACTATTGGATTATACACACCAATCTTACCCCGAGGTGGCTCAACAACATATGGTCAGGATTGGCCTTTCCGATAACTCGGTTACTTCCCTTGATTTCGAAGGGAGGCAACTCGCCGCTGACCCTCTGGGGACTAATTAAAAAAGATTGCAGAAAAGGATGAGGAAATTAACGAAGCGCGTGTAAACAACTAAGAACTGGACCATTTCAAGCAAACAGATTTGAGAAAGTACCTTTAGTCGTAGATTGAATATGCCCGGACGGAAATGTGAGCGAATTATCGGCGCTCCCAGGATAGCTATTACGGACAATTATGAACTTAAAACGAGAGACCAACTTGATATGACGAATAGGGCCCGGGCCCTGAACAGTTTATTCTTCCTTCTTGAAAAGGAGAGATTTCATCTCCTTGGACATTAATTAGTAAAATGTCGTCCTTTTCACACTTCACTTTCCCTTAATTGGTCACAATTCGTCCTCATGAAAGGAGACGAGATTCATGATTCGCCTTTGTTTGGCAAAAGAAGTTCACACTTCGACCCTTTTTGTCTTAGCATTAGTCATGTATGAGAACAACACTTAAATTGTTGAGTTTTGTTTAGTTTGTAATTTAAAACTGTAATTATAAATCTACTTAAAAGACATCTGAAATAATGCACAAATCACGAAACGCGACCATGGAAACAGAGATTGTTCAAATGTAAACCAGAGGATCTACCGAAGATTTTGCTACTTGTAGATTGCTGATCTGAGGTTTTTTAGAATTGATGATCATGTTTTATTTTTGTATGCATTTCAACATTCAACGTTTTAATAATTATGTATATTTAAATAATAATTTATTGACACTTATCATAAAATATTAACTTATGTTGTGGTTATTTACCTAAATGTTCCCTCGAGTTGGACTAAAATATTTTTGGCGGAAATCAACTTAGTTAAAATTTAGAAACTTTGGCGCAAAAATATTTGTCTACTTCATTTGTTGGCGTCTGTGCTGAAGTGCGGGAGCCTTGATGGTATGCGTCAGAAAACTGTGAATGAAATGTTGTAGTTATCATGACTTTCGTAACATCTCGGCGGTCTATTTCGTAGAAATGGCCGAGATGTTGTGAGTGGTTATTAGGCGTTACAGATTTGTACCACTTTCAACTTCTTACATGGTTTAATTATATTTATCCATTTTGGCAACTTCGAACCATGTGGGTTAAGCAGGTTTTATTTGCGCCGCTCTTGAGAGCGGTGCCTCTTATGGAATGCATCTTTTTATGGGGACGATAGTGCAGTAGTCAATAACACGATATCGGAGGTGTTCCGAGAGACACTTTCCAGAGAAAAGAACCAAATGTTCCGTTTTTTAAAGGATGGCTTGCAACAAGAAAGTGAAGCTTGCAATTATAAAAAATAGCATAAAACGGTAGCCGTTTGGCGAAGTTTTGCAATAAAAGAAACCGAATATACCGATAATAGAAATGCAGCTTGTAAATACAGATGAAGCAGAGAACAAGGAAAACAAAGTAGCAAAAATACCCCACTTCCCCTCAGAGTTATGGTTCGTTTCTGTCAAATGTTTATGTAATTAATCGAGTGTAAGCGAGAGTTAAGTTCCCAGGACAGTCATCTTCTACGGCGCCTTGGCTGTCTCACATCCCGGCTCTTTCTAGTTCTTACCTGTTTTAGTGCTGTACGAGGGTTTACAGATAGTTATTCGTTATGTTTTCTTAAAAGATTCGCTGCCTTATTAGATGATTTGTTTGATACATTTAGACAATATGCAATTCAACTGGTGCAGCATTAATATGTCCAAGTGAAGGCCGATTGTTGGATAATATTTTCAAGTCACTTTTAGTCAAAATACTCATCGTGTGTCGGTTGTTCATCAGACACATATTGGACGATCTCCAATAAAATAACGTTTGAAAAGAGCTCTTGTGTATGCAATACCAGTACAGAAAGGTTGTTTGTTGCTGTCGCAAAAACAAAATGTGGCTCCTTAGACAAAGAATCGGCCCTTAACTGGATGCACTGATTTGGATGTAAATAATTACGAGCCCAGTAATAATGAAAATTATCAAAAGATATATGGCTGAGTTTTAATCAGATTTATGGCAACTGACAACAACATACGCTCATAGAAATATTGTAACGACTGAAGAGGTAGAAATACAGGCTCTTTAAACCAGCCTCGATGCTGGGACTACTCTTTCGTGACGCGGTTTAAGCGGCTTCTAAACTTGCGCGGTTAAGCAACGGCTTCAGTGGCTGGTGTATGGATGAGTGACTGATGAAGAGCGCCGGCCTGCGTTACCCTATGTTTATTTGCGGTTAGATGGTCACTCCGGTTATTTGCATAACTAACTGTGCAGCTTGGCTCGGATCGAAAATTTCTATTTGTAGTGACGAGTGAGGTTTTATGCTTCACGTTCACATTGTTACAATAAATGGCGCTGCAGAAAGTCAAAACCATCCACAATGCAATATATTTTATTTAATATCATACAAAAAAAGTTTCACATTATTAAAATATATTAAATCAGAAATAATCCCCAATTATGTTCGAAGATGGCGTTATTATATATAAATTCAAAAATGCACGATCAGTAATCTAAATGAATATACACACACTGATGTTATTTTAAAACACCTTTATTCACATTTGCTCTTTACAAGTTTTGAAAGTCATAACAGGTTCATGCATAACGTTGAGTAAGGAAAACAGATCTCGTAAAAAACTGTCTATTGATGTCCTGCACCTGTCGGAAAGGTGAACTATATCGCCACAATTGTCATTACTAGCATGTATTTCCTATCTGAGCCACGCTGCACAGTAAGCTATTTTTAATTCAAGAACTCGTGACCACTAATGTTTTAGTTCATCCACGTCATCCCATCCGCTAGGACGTCGATGTCTATTTTTAGCAGGAATTTCAATTGTTCTTATTTACAGATATTGTTACATGTATAAGATGTAGGCAAACTGTCGGATACCACATTTAAATCATTCCTGAAGTTACTACGAACTTCTACAAATCAATATCACGTGAAATAGAACCATCTACGAATGGGTGACATAGTGCTCAGTGACGTAACCAGTGTCACATTGGATGAGAGGCTCAATGTAAAAAAAAAAATAGACCTGTAACGCAGACCGGTGCTCTCCAAAGGTAACCCAACCATACCAGCCGCAGTTACTGTTGCTTAACCGCGCAGCTTTGGAAGCCGCTTAAACCGCGTCGTTAAAGAGTAAACCCAACAGCGAGGCTGGTTTGAAGTGCTTATATTTCTGCCTCTGCGGTCGTTACATTACTTCCTCTCTCCGAGAAGTCTCGTCCCGAGACTTGGCCTGGTAAGTTCCGTGGGCATCAAACCCCAGTCCGGTAGTTGACTCTATCCCACCGCTGCCACCAATGTTACGTAAGCTGGCGCTCTCAATCGGTAACCGTTGCTTAACCGCGCAAATATGGAAACCGTTTAAACCCAGCAGCGAGACTAGTTGGAAGCATTTAAATTTCTGCCCCTGTGGTCGTTACAGATTTAGGACATCAATAAAAAGCATTAAACTGGATCTTTTCAAATTGTTTATTTCAAATACATTTTTGTAATGACAAGCAGGGCGTTAATGCTGTACTTTTTACACGGAAGTGTAACACTAATAAATAGCAATTTGCGTGTTCTTTCAACAAAACAATAATATGTGGTCGCATGAGAGAAAAACAATTTTGTGAAAAACAATTTTATCCAAACTGTCGCTCTAAGTGTTATTCTTCACAAATCTATATAAAAAAAGCGTGATGGTGATTTCTGCTAATATTAGATAATGATATACTAGTACATGTCATGTGATCGAAAAATAAATGTTCAATTTGTTTTCTCCATTTGAAAATTGCAAACTGTGCAGCGTGGTTCAGATAAGAGCACGCGCGTGATGCCTCACTTTTCACAAAGGATATAGGACAATTAAGTTCAATTCTAAATTGTTTCTTACACTAACCTCAGCAAACACAACATCAGTTGGAGCGTTCGTGGTCTAGTGGTTAAGACGCTGGACTCCCGATCGGAGGGTCCCGGGTTTGAACCCCGAAACTGATGTTAGTCCTTGAGCAAGACTATTTACTGCACATTGCTCCAGGTATTCAGTATCTGAGTACTGGTTCTACCCAGGAAGTGGACAGTCGAGAAGGATTAATATAATTTAAAAGAACTTGTTTCCCAATCGACTATAAATAAATAGGTTTAAACTAAACTAAACACAATATCAACTAAGGTGGTGTGCTGGTTCAGAATGAACTTCTGTACGCCTTATATGTAAAGAGTTAAATTTGTCGTTTGGAGTAAAGATCAGATTTCCGACCTTGAGTATCAGCCTTTATTACAGGCCTCTGCTGATTGTACTAAAATCGCCTTTGAGGTAAAAATAAACACAAAACAGCTGACGTCTACCCCAGTATTTTGCGAGCTCTCATCCCTGTCAACAAACTGTCCTTGTTACTGCTACAGTGTGTTCATAACCTTTACGTACGTATTCTTAAGCATCTTATTATGGTTTGTATACGATGCAAATATGTCTAGGCTTATTGCTAGACACTCCGTGGTACATAGTGCAGACCCTAACCAGACAGTTCCAAGATCAAGGCATGGTTAAGCCGGATCTATCAGCAGTCTACGGGCCTACACAATTGCAAGAGTATTACAATAGGTCTGAATCACGGGCGGATCTGAGAATATGACCTTGGGTTCGGGAGTTCAAATGTTGGTTATGCGGAGGGAATAAGGGAATATGTGTTGTGAACCAAGGTGCAGTAACCATTTACATAGGATTGGGTTTGAACCCACGACCCCCAGCTGCGGAGACAACTGTGCTACTAGGGCAGACATATCTGGGGAGAGCACATTCACAATATATGTTTAGACGATCACACTACATAGATATGTCACTTCAGACCCGGACAAACCGTTGGTAGAGTCCTACAGTTTGGACAATTTTCTCTCTCTCATAAAATCCCCATTTCCCGCGAGATGTCGTTTATTGGAGCTCTACATCTATGTGAAAAGTCAAAACTAACACCCACTTGTCATTACAAAAAAGGTATTCACCATCCAATCCGCTGATATTTTTTTATTTCTTTTTTTTTTATTTTAAAATAAGAAAACCACGTGATCACATCCTTTCACATCCTTTTGAGATCACGTTTCATAATAATTCGGCCCTAACGTCGATATCTTTTTTCAGCTGACTCCTCTGCATGCATGCTTATTTATAGATTTAAAATTGGTGGACATTTCAATCGATCTATTTGACGATGTGTACGGTCTAGCTATTGAGGTAATGGCATTAACAGCCTATACTTTACCTTTAGTAGAACCGGCCGCAATAGCTCAGGTGATAGAGCGTCGGCTTGCGGATCGACAGGTTGTGGGTTCAAACCCCGACCGGGTCTAACCAAAGACAAAGTTGGTAGTAGTGGCTTCTCTCCAAACGCTCGGGGATTAGGGGACAGCATTACGCCTGACTCGTCGGTGTCAGTATAATGGACCGGCCGGGTTCAGTCCCCGGGCACCTCATAAGTTCCCCTGTGCTATAATGATAGAAATGTCGCTGCACAGTATAGGCAAAAATGTCGGCTAATCCCAATCCCTTTAGTAGGCGCTAATGCAGCAATGATGCACACATTTCCCAGAGCAGGTGTAAGATGTTGTTAAGAGTATTGGACATAGGCAAACTGTCGGATGTGGTATCCGACAGTTTGGACCAAAACTATTTTAATTAATCATCTTAATAAACTATTGTTTACCTGAAGAGATCTCGCAAAATGCTGTTTATTGATGTTATACACCTGTCTGAAAAGTGAACCATAACGCCACAATCGTCATTACAAACATGTATTTCCTATCTGAGCCACGCTGCACTGTTAGCTGTTTTTAAACTAAGAAAGCCGCGTGACCACTTATGTTGTAGTCATCCGCCGTGACGTCGATGTCTATTTTTAGCAGAAAACCGAATCGGTCTTTTTTATAGATTTGAAAAGAATGAACATTTTAAGTGTTGATTAACGAGTTTTAGTGCCCTAAAATTGAGGGACTGTTCAAAATCGTCAAAGTTTAGACCTAAGTATGATAGTTTCTGCAGAATTTAGCCTACACCAAACAGAAGTAAAATATTGTTGGGGAGGTTTTTCCTCCCCCGCTAACCTGCGGTCGCCGGGCATAAGTCTGGGGTCTTTCTCAGTCAATTATTAGCTGGACATCGCCAATATGACCACAACTGTGTCGGTGCTATGTAACAAACAAAAAACAACAGAAAAATACACAAAAAACATCAATAAAAACAACAAAAAAACAACAACAAAAACAAAACAAAAACACTGAACAAAAAACATTTCTGTAATGCCGGAGATGCAATCTCGGTTTGTATTGAGACTAACATAGTTTTACATATTTTTAAAATTTGTTTATAAGACTTGATATCATATAACTGAATTACAATTTATTTTATGTACGGTCCGATAATTTTTGTTTGTAATTGTGTGGCGGACCCAAATCCGCCACTGTTTGAGTAACTGTGTTTATAGAATCCGAATCACGAAGAAATGGCTATCTTGTGTTTTATTTTATTGTCTACATGAATATGTCGGTCGATCAACTTTGTGTGATATAGGATATTTAGGGCGCTATTTACTTTAGCAAACTAACCCTTACCATACTTACCATGTACAAAATACAACTCTTACAAAATTTGCTTACAAAATGCATTCACATGTAACAGTTAAGATATATTGACCGAGATTCAGGATCAAACAGCTCAGATACGAATAAGACAGCTCCCGACGGATCGCCGACGGATCTGTGCTATTTTCGTATGTCGTAGCGGGTTAAGGGATTAAACCGGTACCGACTAGCGGTGGCATACTACCAGCACAGAAGGATACATTGTCAAATTGTCAACAGACATTTTTGCTGGGTATCGGTGTAAAAGGAAAACATACCCTTGCAGGCGGTCAGGTAAGTGTGTATGTGAAATAGAGAGAATTTTATTATTTCGTTTTTGTACTACATCGCAGCGATATATTGATGGTCATTATCGCGGCGTCAAGTTATTGTTAATGGAGAGAGACACCAGACAGATGTATAGGTAGAACCACAGACGCGCCGTTACCCACCGGGAAGACCTCCACAACATAAGGTTTTCGCCCTGACCGGGACTCTAAACCACGCGGTTCGGGGCCGAGAAGTCATAGAAGTTACCAGTCGGCCACTACCTCGTAGTGAATTGTTTGTTTTTGTTTTTATAACAGCACACTTTTTTGGTCGTAGGGCCTATTGGTTACACTCGGTTACCCCAGGTATAACCAGTGATGCACCGCAGGTCAGCTGGAAGACCGGATAGAATAATCCAAATTATACTCACGACAATTTTTTTTCATGTGTGAGATATGTAAAATAATTTTTAAATGCGTAATTTCGTTGGTAAAATGCATTTAAGACAGATTTTCACCGTGTTGTATTTACAGTATACAATGTATACAGAATCCCGTAAAGTACCTATTGACTGTGTATTGCCTGCATTTACCGACATATTTAACAATGGGACTGCTTTCCAGATAAATGCAAATAAATCAAAAGATATTGATTGAGAAAATCCCATTGGGAGAAATGCATGTCAAAAAGGTGATATAGGTATAGTCTTAAGTTAGTTAAAACGTACTTTACTGCCAGGGAAAGATCGGAAATGGGTCGAGGGAGAGGATCCTTAAAGGTGGATATCCGACAGTTTGGATCAAATGTTGTTTTCTCAAATAAGTCATTGTTATCGGAAAAGGTCCTGCAAAATGCTGCTCATTGATGCAATAGATGTGTGTGAACCGTGAAGCATAAATCCCCGCTGGTCATTGAAAATAAGTATTTCTATTCTGAACCACGTTGCATAGCTATCTATTTTTTAACTAAGAAAAGCAAATCATGACTTATTTTTAAGGTCACGTTATATCATCCGGGTGTTAAACTCTGGCGTCGATATCAATTTTAACAGATTTTAAACAGAAATCTACATTGCAGGGTTGGGATAGTGGGTTGCATCCCCCCTCAACCAACCAGGAAAAAGAGTAGAGTTGTGAAAACACATACATGTAAGCTTAAAAAGTACTAAGCTTTTAAAGTTAAGTTTGTATGTTGACTGCTTAGGTCAAGGTTAGGGCTCCTTATTGTGTATACATATCTAGTATTTACTGCGATACAGTTGAATGGATCTTGATCACCAAAATTGTATTGTACTGTCTTAAAATACGGATAGTGTTCAAAATCGTGTATACTTACACTATATTATGAGTTTATAAAGTAAATATACACATTCACCAAAACAGGGATAACATACTGTTACATACATATGATATAGGCAAACTGTTGGATACCACCTTGAAGCCTGGTTTATCCATATGTATATAACAGTTTACCTGAAGCCTTCGTTTAATTGTACATGAGATAGTGACATTCCAGCGGTGTGGATGTTCCCTGGCGTTGTATATATATATACATTGTGTTTTTTTTAATTAAAACGATATCGAAAATATTTAAGTTCATATGTATTGTAGATCTATGCCAAACATTAAATAAAACGATTAAATAAGTTACTTTAATGCAACAATGACCAGATTTAATCCTCCAATAACAAACCATATACAGAAATTAATCCTTGAACCTAGGTTAAATCTTAAATAAACCTATATCAAATAGTGGACCTATATCAAACGCACATGAAAATGTCTTATCAACGTTTGTTGGAAATTTTGGGTTTTATGTCTGCATAATAAGTTTATTTAAGACAAAAATTCTCAAATTGATCAAAAAATAGAAATGGTGTAAATTAATTGATTAAAACCAAGTTTTATTGTCAAAACAAATTAATACAAGAGACGGACACTACAGGCAGGCAATGCTACCAAATATTAATTTGAGAAAAGAAGGACGAGGTACGGTCAGTGAGGTAAGAATAAAAAAATAAAAAAGTCTTGATGCGGAACTGACAAGCTGGTTAACATTTCAAACATATATAAATTATGTTTATATTTATATACACGCATTGCATGTTGCGCAGACAAAATGTACTTAGAAATTGTATGTCTTGTGACAACATAAATTGTTGTCCAAAAGTAAATAAGCTTGCTTGAATAATCAAATCAAATGAAAATTAATTACTAGGTCTACGGCACAAAATACACACAGCAGAGAAAGCGTTATGATATCTTGTTTATATAATTAATCAATTACGATTTTCCGGTTAAATAAATTTCCGATTAAATAAATTTAATCTTTTAAAGAAGTTTGCAGAGAACGGTTTCGCTCAGACACTTTGGCAAACAGCTGATCAGTAACGTTCAATCTAATTCCCACTACATCAACTAATTTTACAACTTATTTTTATATAGCACACATAATATTTATATTTATTCAATAACCACTTTCCTTGTACACTGTTAACTGTTTAAACGTCAAAAATATGAATTTAGCGCAGATGCGATCAACAAAATATGTGTTGAAGTCGGGTGTGCAATTTTAAAATAAGAATATATTACAAATTCTTATGAGCATTGCAACATATACCAAAAATTTGGAAAGGCACATGACTGATTGCCTGAATTTCCTGATTTGTATTATGATTATGAACAAAATTGGCAGTATGATTGTTTGGAGAAGTGACACCTGACATAAATTTCATTAATCATACTTTACTTAAACAAGACATTGGCCAGGTTAAAATATTGGCCAGAATGTTCGTAAGGAAAACAGGAAGCCATTGGTAGTATTGTGAATTATTCGTCTGTATAGTTTACGTAACTTCCAGCGAAAAACAACAACAAACGTGTCTGTCTGAAAAGTGTCAGAAACCAATATATTTATATTGATATGCTTCCATATATATATATTGATATATTTTATGGTTGGATTCTTATTATTTAAATTCTCATTCGATCTGGCCACAACCAACTTATGCCAAAAACAAAACAACAACAAAAAAACCCCCAAAAAACAGGAAAATATCAAAATTTATAACATGAAATGAGAACATACGAGTATTCGCATGCGATGGCGCTAGATCACAGACTCTTGCTTTCGAACAATTTATAAATAAACTTCTTACGATTCAATGTATCGTTCTTGCTGTTATATGTGTCAGTACTAAATGATTACACGCTATTGTATTATGTTACCTCACATATAGTAAGAGTAGGAGAGTTTCAGGGGTGGTAATGCATGTGGTCCAACGAGCCGTACCATCCCCACGCTATCTGAGATGGATGGTGCAATAATTGAATAATGTACAACGTGTACGCAATTACAGACACACGTGGATGCTCTTCTATAAACATCAGTTTTCATTTACCGGGCAAATAGATCTAATATTAAGGATGTATTTCAATAACAAAACAACAACAACACTAATTTTGTAGGGAACAATAGACATCACACCCAAACATTAAATAATTTGAAATAGCTGAAACAATAACAAATAATTTTCAGGAATGTATTAGCTAACAGTGCCAAAATATATGTTCCAAAGCTGGCAAAAGACCTATATATGCCAGCACATAGGCAATCGATCGATTGCATTTAACTACCGTTCACCGTGCCGCAACGCCCTCCCACACACACCCAGAGGTTCGTTCTTAAGCGTACGTCCTTTATTTAAATTTTAAATAAGGCCTTTATACATGGAACCGAGGTAAAAACAAACTTTATCAAAGACAGACACAAGTTAAATTTCGGTGTGCATGCATATACTTTACGTAACCTACCTACATGTATGCATGACACCGAAATGTTAAAGTTGTGAGTCTGGGTGTTTTAAACATTATTTGCCTAGAATTAATAAAACGTCTTATTTTGGCGCCAGACATACTAAATAACGACTAAGAATGGTCTACAGGTTAAAAAAAACAAAAAACGGCTGAGAATGTATGGAGTGCCTATTTGCCTGCAATGTACATGTATGCACTACATACCGACCAACAATATAGTAGACAACCAATCAAATCGCTCGCTTTTGGCACACCTTCAGATAACGCCAGAGGTATCCGTATGATTGTAAACATGCTCCCCAACCGAGAGTAACGTAGAAGGAATAGCGTTTACTGCGCCAGTTTTGTTAAGAATGAAATTTTAATATATGACGTGACAGACAGGAATCCAATCTCCACTAACTGCAGGTAAACAAAATTGGTTGTTCATTCAAAATTGTTAAAAATTCTTAAAGATTTGACCGCCACTTCACAAGGTCAGTATCATTCATAAAATTACCTCACTAGTCACTGGAGATTGTAGGCATTAGGCCCTCATCTGTGGCGATTGGCCGGGTTTGAATGGCCGAGTTGACCGTATCGATTTTATGTTTACTCTTTTTTTATTTGAGCTTAAACTTGCCGCGTTTTCTTTGCGTCAATTTTTATGTAATGTCTTACTGTTGCTATATTATTGTTTAGACCATTGATTAAAGGCTGGTGGATCTACGTTGCATCATCATTGTTTCGTTAAAGGTGTAAAGTAAATCTGGGAGAAGAAAAATCATTTCCTTAACTGGGATCGAAACTTCAGTTCTGTAGTTAGACACTCATCCACATCTTACTGCTTAACCCACCAACAAGGCTGTTGGAAGTGCCTATATGTACTATATGCACTACACTACAGGTGGCACCTGGCAGTTTAGACCAGACTGTTTTGTCTCAGACAACCATCTATTTTTAACTGAAAATATCCTTCAAAAGTGATGTCCTACATCTTAGTGAAATGAGAAGCACAACACTTCACTGTGCATACCGTACCTGGTAGCGCAATCGGTAGAACGTCGGCTCCAGGAGGCCTGGGGTTCAATCTCGGGCCGCAACATACCAAAGACATAAAAAATAATAGTGGTATATCTCCCTTGCTAACGCTCAAGCAAATATAAGGGTAGTTCCACAACTGGTTGGTCCGGTGTCAGGATAATGTGACTGGGTGTGATATTATGCCAGGTGTTCACGGCTTGCTATACACAGTGAAGGCAGCAGTCTATCTGCTTCAAGTGGACACCGTCTCCAGATAACTGAAATACAGTTGGTGGGACAATAAACAAAAAAACAAACTTCACTGCGCAACACTTACAAACCTGTATTTCCTATCTGAGGCAAATTTCAGAGATATCTATTTTTATCTAGAAAAAACATGTGACAACTCACATTTGAGAATATGTTATATCGTAATTCGGGTAATCCGCTCTGTTGTCAGTATCTATTTTTAGCAGAGATCACTATCATGTTTATTTATAGATTATGAATGATTAAGCATCATAACTCATTTTTGAGAATATGTTATCGTTATCAGGGTTATCCGCCCTGACGTCTGTGTCTGTTTTTAGCAGAAATCGCTATCGTGCATATTTATAGATTTGGAATAATTGAACTGTTAGAGTGTTATCGCGATTTTGTACTGTCTAAAAATGTAGGTTGTGTACAAAACCATCTTTACTTATGCTAAAGTATAAGTTTATGCAGAATGATGCCATGATTCCCCAAAGCAGTGGTAAGGTATTGTTACATGACTTTGATATACAGGCAAACTGTAGGATACCAGCTTTAAGACAGACAGCTTCAGATTGGTGGGACCCAGGTTAGAACCACTGACAACCAGAAAATATGTGACAAGTATCTACCCTAGTACTGGTTCTACCCAGGAAGTGGAGAGTCTAAAAAGGATTAAAGTAAGTTAAAAAACAACAATTTGTTTCCACATTGGCTGTCAACAAAAACAGTTTTAAATGTTAATATTCACATATTTTCTTACAGAAAAATCAACATCATTCAACCTTTCAAGTGAGGACAGGGTATGGCACATTGTTTTTCAAACATAAAAGCATCGTACCTCCAGTGACTGAAGATAAAGCTTTGAGTTCCTAGCATAGTACTACCTCAAAATATAACTCCCACTGTGTAGGGGTTAAAGTGGACAATGAAACTCAGTCTGTGTCAATCTCTGCTGCGACTCAGAGCAGGTAGACATGGTCACCATGGAAACACACACAGCCAGCAATCCTGCATCCTGACACAATGTTCAGGCTCACCTAGTCAAGTGTCCAAGAGATTCTTTCAACACAATCTCAAGCATGACCTAAGCCAAGTTAAACACGGTGCTGTGTGCCTTGTCGGGGCTTGTGATTCTTTAACACCAATCAGACAAAGTTATCTGTCACAGAGATACATACCAGTGCTTGAATCATCGAGAACCAGTCCTGTGGAGTCAGTATCAGTATCCTCACTATCAGGATCAAGTCGGTCTGTTGCTGGTCTTCAAAACCGACTGAGATCCCAGGCTTTCTGCGGGACTGGTGGCTCACCCCACCGTGGAGTATGCAGAGCATATCACACTGACCATAGAGTACTTCTGGAACATGAGAAATGGAAGCAAGGGACAATGCCCCAGGTGTAAGTTTTGGCAGAGATATATTTTAATAACATTATTATAATATATGTGTATTAATTTAGTGTATGTATTAATAAACAACATTAAACTGGCACTCATGAATATTCATAAATCATTAATAATATCTGCTCTTGCTAACAATGTTTTTGAATGATTTTTACTGTAAGATTTTGAAATTTTGTGGTGAAATAATTCCTTTAAACTCATCACAACAATTATGGCTTCTTTTAAAATGTCGATCATTATTATTGTAATATTATGTGATACAATTCCATTTTCCTGTTATTGTTATTTATTTCATGCTGTTGAGTAAAAGAGTGAGAAATATCAGTGAAAAAAAACCTTTGTTATTTCACTCTGGCCCATAGAGAAATAGTTGGGTTATCACTTTGACTCTAAGCCCCATTTCTATTAAAATAGATTAAAATTAGGTGTAAAGAAGATATAAGCTTGAAAAAAAGAATATTCGTCGCATTTTCAGTGTTCGATGGAATTTTATTTCACACATGGTCGTAGAGAAATAATATTTCACTTGTGCCTGCACCTCTGTTACATATTTTTCTATGACCACTCCTGAAGTAAAAGGTGCATTTCATTATAAATCTGAAGATCGATTGAAAAACAGTCTTAAATGTAGGTCTTACGATCACTCCTCAGTGCATTTCAACAAACTGTCTTAAGTGCGATTGGTAGCAAATGGATGAAATAATTTAATAGCGATTAAGCTCTGAGAGCAAGTTCCAAAATATTAATGAAATGCTTTCAAGAAGGAAAACCATTCTTAAGAGAGAAAAAATGATCTTAAAGGTTGCATCCGACAGTTTGATCCAAATTCTTTTTCTCAAATAACCAAATAAGTCCTTTGTACCTGAAAAGGTCTTGCAAAAAGCTGTTCATTGATGCGAAAGGTCTGTGTGAACAGTCAAGGATAAATCCCCACTCAACATTGCAAACAGGTGTTTACTATCCAAGCCACGCTGCAGAGATAGCTGTTTTTAATCTTAGAAAGCCACGTGACCACTTACTTTTATATAGTCATCCGAGTAATCCTCTGGCGTCGATATCTATTTTGATCAAAGAACTCTATCGCTCTTTTTATAGAGTTGGAAAGACTGAACATCTAGAGTATTTTTTTGTGTGATTCTTACAGTCTAACAATAAAGTTAGAGTTCATAATGGTCTTTATAACGACTAAGGTATGGGTTTTATTTTGACAAAATTCTCCAAGTCCAAAGTGGTGGTTAGATATTGGTTTGTTTATTTATTATAGGCAAACTCTCCGATACCACCTTATCCTGATGTATGATGAAACGCACCCATGATATGATCATGTGCCAACAAATATCCTCAATAACAATTAATCCACTACTTACATCATCCATATTTTAGATCTGACCGAGGTGTTGATCAGCTGGGAGACTTTGAAGATAACCTCTATGATTACCTCACAGATGAGGATGGGAGGCTGCAAATAGCCAGATTCAAAAGAGTATGTTAAAAATATTTCAGGGATCATTTTGGGCCACTATATTCTTGCAAAAAAATTGCCAAAATTGCAAAAAAATTATTTTTTTCTCTTAAGCCTGTTTTCCTAGGTGAGCAATTAAGGGTCATCATGGCCCTCTTGTTTAATTTAGAATGTTCTAAGATAAAACTAAATAAAATGTATGTTTCTTACTTATTGTATAGAAGAAGTCTGTTAAAGGAATGTATGCCATACTTTAGTTTACATGTATGTCATTATTTTAACAATTTATTTTCTCTGTTCAGCATATTTATAGAATTAATAATCTGTAATCATATTTTTCAACAGGCCCTCTCCTCTACTGGCTTGCGATTGTCTGACCCACGACTGAAAGAATGTATGCAGGCTATCACGGTATATCAGAACTTTCACAAGGAAAAGGAAAAGGGACATGATGGATTCTACATTGATCGGGAATCGTTCAAGAAGTGAGTGGATATGTCTTTGTTCCAGTTATGTTTATTTCAGGGTGTTTTTTTCTTTTTGGTATGGTTAATTAGAAGAAGCAGGTCTCAGTCAATTGTCTGGGAAGAACTACAGGCACTAGTCAGCTGGATGACCTCATGTGAAAATTCTTACCCTACCTAGTCTTGAACTCACACAGTATAGCAGTTGGAACACCTCGGATAATTCACAAATCATCTTTTGGATGTATAGAAAACCCGCGAAAATAAACATAAAGGTGCCTATGATGTCATCAAAACAAACAAATAAATGTCTTTTATTTCTACTGAAAATGCAGTAACAATTGTATATCTAACATGATGTTACAGTTGAATAAATAAATGAAAGTTTAAAGGATGAAATAATCCTATACACAACACCTTCTGCTTTTGTGAGAAGGTTTTTTGCGGTGTTTTCTTATTTCGGTGAACAAAACGATCGGGATTCTGTATCATTGCTCCAGATACATCTGAGGGATGATTGTCCCGAAAACGGAATTACCCGTGGACTTCCGATTGACAGTATAGAGGCCATGCCCATAGCTTTAATGACTATTTGTGTAATATGGGAGAAAAATGTGCAGCCAGTCGAGGACTCGAACCTGGGACCCTTCGCTTACAAGGGGAATGCTCTAACGACTGAGCTAACCGGACCGCTTACACATTCTCTCCCTATCACCCGGCTATATACACCCCAGGCAACTTGAAATTCGTCCTGGAATTTCCACAGACCGTATGCTCTACATACAACTCATAAACAACTCAAACAATTGAGTACCGTAACGACTGCGAGTCATTTACGTTGAGCACCAATGTAATATAGGGAGAAAAATGTGCAGCCAGTCTGGGACTGGAACCCATGACCCTTCGCTTACAGGGCGAATGCTCTACCGACAGAGCTAACCGGACTGCTTACACATTCTCTCCCTATCACCTGGCTACATTTGTCCGCCTTTGAACTATTTTTTCAACAGAGATAAAAAATAAATCACACAAATAATCTTTATGCATATTCCTTTAAAAACATTTGTCTGTATTGATTGATTTACCTATTTTTCTTCTGCATTTCAGTTGCATCTCGAAGAATATTGTGTTGATACAGAAGGCATTTCTGAACCAGTTTATTGTCCCAGAGTTCAAAACGTTTTGTGAATCCATTGATGAACTTTACTGGAGAGCTCGAGACAACATCAGTGGCAATGTAAGAGTTTTATCTTAACCATTCTACGAATTTAGTCATCGCCTTTCTTGTTTGCCTAATCAGTGTTTTAAAATTGTACAGGTATATTTCCGACTGCGTCCAGAATGTGATCTCTTTGTGGCGAAGAAGCTAATTCTGTAAGCAAACATAAAACACCGACAAATAATTGGGGAATAGAAAAGGGCAAAGCATCATAAAAGTGATAGTCTATCTCTTGTTGCTAGTTTTTGTTGGCCTTTGGTCTTATGCTTCTGAAAAGTGCTCAAAATAGCTTCAAGTTTTTATAAGAAGAGAGAGTCTCGGCTGTAATGACAGTTCATTGGATAATTAACTCACCATTACTTGGGCGTACGATGGGAGAATCCAGTGAAAATATAAACATGTCAGTCCCATGACAGCATCAAAACAAGAAATATAAATGTTTGATATCTAACTAGATCTGAAATGTAAATTAATAAATGAAATGAGAGATATTAGTGGATAGTCTCCCCTTAATAATCCCTAAATGCAGGTAGGTCCTTTCATTTAGACTACTCAGTTTTTATGCTTGTGCTCTTTGGAGTGTATGTTGACTTTTCTGCCTTTCTTGTGATACCTAGGTTAACCGTCATCAACAAAAACTTCCATTTTCTTGTTAGCATAACATGTCTCTGTATGTATTCAAATGAATTTTAAGCTTTAATTTATGCAAACTAAAGATAGGAAATGCATGTTTGCAGTGATGTCATGTTATGCTTCACTTTTCCCATAGGTGTAGGACATTATTAAACAGCATTTCCTGTTAAGGTAACAATAGTTTTTTTTAGTTGTGTAGGAAATTTTTTAGGTCTAAAATGTCAGATACTACTTTTAAGGTCCCTTTTTCTGCTGCTGTACACTTACTAAAAATTGAAATTAAATCAGAGAATAATTAGGAATGGCCTGCTTACAATAGCTGTTTTGCCTTATTTCAGTTGGCTGATTATATACCTCAGCTTGCAAGGTACAGTCCAAATCTGTGGGGTGTTGCTGTATGCACTGTAGATGGACAAAGGTGAGTCTGGAGTGACCTTTGTTAGTCTATAGTTATGCCTTCTAGAGACACACATAAAGCCCGAAAAAATAGATTTCAGAAAATAGTTAAAAAAAGTAAACAGTGAGGCTTTTTTGTTTTTAGATATCTTTCAGATCTTTTGCATTAAAATATGTCATTGATTTGACAGTGTCATTATGATAAAAATTGCCTATTGGGAAATGATAAATGATTACATTGTTTTGTGTTTTTGTTTTTTGTTTAATCACACCCACACATTTATGGTCATATTGGCAACATCCAGCTAATTACTGGTGGAGGAAGACCCCAGACTTACGTCTAGGTAGAACCACCGGTGCATTGCAGGTTAGCTGGAAAACCTCTCCACATGAAAGTTCTCAACCAAACTGGGACTCGAACCCACGCAGTGTGGGGCTGAGGTATCCTAAGTGATTGACTCTAACCGCTCGGCCACATGCGTCCCCTATTAATGGTTAAGCAGTTTACAAATTTTTGCAAATATTTGATTGAAATATTATGGTTGTATGGCAATATATGGTAAATTATTACCTTATTGTTAAGTTGTTCAGTGGTAGGTATTCAGTGGGCGATGTAAATGTGTCGTTTTTATTGCAATATTATGATAATATTATAATATTTTGCAAAATAATAACTGAATGTTAATATATTTCAGGTATTCAGTAGGCGATGTAAATGTGCCGTTTTGTTTACAGTCAGTGTCTAAACCACTTACGTATGCCATGGCATTAGATGAACACACGCCAGACGTTGTTCATCAGTATGTGGGCCATGAACCCAGTGGGCTGTCCTTCAACAAGATTTATCTGGATTATAAAGGTGAGCAATGATTTAGGGGAGTTAAATCTTGCTTTATCCTGCAGGTTATTTTTTTTCAAGTTTCGAAGACCAATATTCGGTAATGTTCCCTATTGCAATGCATATGCTTTTATCCCAATTTCAAGACGATAATTCCCAATTCAAAGAACAAAATGAATTGCCTATATGTCAGTCACATGAGAAATAGATATTGCTTTGTAAATGGGTGAAATATAAAAGGAGTCGAATTAGCTAAATATTCGATTTTTTTGTTTTACTTGATATATATATATATATATATATATAATACAGTCTGAGTTTTTTCCCAATTTTGTCTAAAATGACATAAAAAATTCCCAATTCTCGAGGTTGCGTCATGTATTCAAAGTGGTAAGTCTTACTGACAGCCCTAATATTTTTACTTGCTCTAGCACTGATAACCCTGAGGTTGAAAAATATGTCAGAATGCAGTGTCATAACCTCTGTTCAAAGCATGGAATCACAGTTAATCCAATGCCCCACTTGTAGAAATCTGTCTCAGATTTACGTTTTATTTAGTTTCTTTAACAATTTACTCCTCTATCATGGTACGTTATAAGGCTTAAAGGCATTGGAAATTGGAATGTGGCTTTATTTTGCTATGTGGGAGGTTAATGTGTTGGGGGAGGGCAGTGGGGGTGGGGTAGGTGGATAGTGTCTGAGGATGCATTGATATCAGGAAAGGTTGGGTATTCAAATTTGCCTAACCAATAGCAGTGTAGTCAGTTCATTTGCATCGTCTGTAATTAATTGTAACAACCTCCCCCACCCATGACATCTCTGAGTATAATATCCATATTAAGTGTTTCAGCTGTGATCTCACAGCATGGTGTTACATTGGGGGTGGACTCTAAAGAAGGCCTGTTCCAGTGCCTCTAACATTGCAGAGTTGCTTGTGTATGAATGATAGGTAAATAATCGTAACATTATGGCACTATTAAGAAGTAGCCAGTAAGTCCGAAGTTGCGTTTGAGGAATGTGTCTGGAAGTGGGGTCTGACATGTAAGGATATGATATGTGATATTCCTCAGGCTAAAATAATGTTGGTTGATGACTAAATTTCCACCAATATAGACAGTTCTTAATTGTTTCCCAGAAAAGACGCATTTTCCTTTTTTTCAAACATCTTGTTACTTGTGTTAAATATATTTAGACAAGCCCAACAATCCCATGGTCAAACATCTTGTTATTTGTGTTGTATATTTTCAGACAAGCCCCATAATCCCATGGTCAAACATCTTGTTATTTGTGTTGTATATTTTCAGACAAGCCCCATAATCCCATGGTCAAACATCTTGTTACTTTTGTTGTATATTTTCAGACAAGCCCCACAATCCCATGGTCAAACATCTTGTTACTTTTGTTGTATATTTTCAGACAAGCCCCATAATCCCATGGTCAATGCTGGGGCTATCACAGTCTGCTCACTGCTGAAACAACAGTTTAACCTTGCAGACAGGTTTGATTATGTAAGTGGTGTTGTATTTATCTTGAGAACTCATTATGTTACCCAATTATATTTTTATCATTCATATTGCTCTATTAAATTAGTTTTTTTTTTTATTTGAATAAATAATTGTAAGTATGCTATTTATCAATTTTTTTTTTTACACTTTTTGTCTTATGCTAGTTTAAAATAATTTTATAAAATGTTTACAACCTCAAATATGGTGTATATGCGGACTATATCGGAGTTACTTCAGTCAGTCTGTCTACAGAAGTGATTTGTCCACACTTTATCTTTGGATCTGTTGGTTGGATTTTAATGAAACACCACAAGACAACATCAATAAGCTATGGTGCGCATATTGTTGGCTCATCATGCTGGCTTGATTTTACCTGAGTTATATTTATATTTATCTGATATATTTATTTGTGGTTCAGCAGTATCTTGTGAATATTCTTCATGTTCAATTATAATTCTTATGATAATTATATAATACCCCACTTTTATATGCTACAGGTGTCCCAACTTCTGAAAAGATTAGCAGGGGGCGAGTACCTGGCCTTTAACAACTCTGTGTAAGTTATTTAATATTGAATCAATTTTTGTTTGTTTATTTTGTCAATGGCACAGCACATCACTATTATGTTTATTTTGGCACCTTAAGCTTATTTTTTGTGGAGAATAATGTCCCCACAAGATAGTCTTTTGCTGGGAAAGTAGGCGGGAAGACGTAGCTCTTACCCGCTGTTGCATTGGACATACTAGACTAACTCATTTATATCTCTTAAAAAGAGAAGCTTAACCTGAATGTGTTCCTTGCTAGGCACCACTGACAGTTAGTCATATTTTATTACATTGTATTGACACAGGCCATATTCAGTCTAAATATTTTAATGTCAACAACATATACAAACTATTTAAAAGTGTCTGATTCTAAGCTGGTTTGCGTTCTGAAGGCGATTGGTATTCTTAATAAGTTATAAATTTTTAAAGGGTTTATTATGCTAACGTTATATATCTTAACTGTTTTATATGTTAACCTGTTTTCACTTATAATTCACATTTTTAACCTGATAGATTTTTATTTCTACTCACGTATTTTAGTTTAAACCTGATTATATTCTCATGTCGTTAAACTTTAATGTATTCAGCGCTGTATGACCTATGAAGTGTCGGTGTGCAGTAAAACCCAAAATACAAATAGAAGATAGTCTTTGCCCTGAACGGGACTTGCTCCCACACAGTGAGGCTTGAAGGAGTACTGACGACTTTAACTGCTTAGTAATTAAAGTTGGTTTCTTATTGCTTATTGAGAAATGTTATCTTCTGAACGGTTAAAGGTAAATGTACAACAGACTTTAGGTCAGAAATATCATGAACATTCTTATTTAACAAAACCAATTTCTTGTTAGCAATTAAAAAAACTTTATTGCAAAAAAACCCCCAAATATCAACACATTTTACTGTGCAAGCAAATAAATAATAAAGCAAGCTTCATAGTTTCTTTGCTTGTATGACAAACTGCTAAATAATAAATATAAAAATTAATGAATACTGAATCACAAACCTTAACTACAGTTGTTAAATAAGTATTTATTTTTTCTTTAGGTTTCTTTCTGAACGTGAAACTGCTGATAGAAACTTTGCCATAGGTTACTACATGAGGGAGAAGAAGGTATGATCTCCTGTTATAGATATTGTTAGTTTCCATTTCTTGATTAAGTTGATCATGTTATTTAATTTACAAAGCATACCGTATTTATTCTAATTGAGGCACCTGCCCTTTTTAAAGTGCCCCCTCCACAAGATTTTTAAAAATAATAAAGATATTTTGCTCTAAAATAAATCATTAGGTTAAAGAAAAATACAGAAAAACACACTTTACAATGGAGGTATTGAGAATAAACAACTGTTTCTTATGCAAAAACTAATACATGTTATTGAACAAGTCCATGCCTCATTTATATTTGAAAGTAACTTCAAAAGTTCCTCGTCTTTTTATGGTAATTCAAGGGTAATTATTAACACTGGTAGTTTAGAGTGTGGATCATTGGGGGTAATACTCTGGTAATTAAAATTGCTTTTTTGTTAATTTCTGATCAATGTTGAAAAAATTTGCAGGAAAATTGTTGCCTCTTACCTCAGCAATTTAAATATTTGAAACTTGCGATAAATGAATGTCTCCGTGAAATTTATTAATATTCCGATCTAAAGTAAAGTGACAGTTTACATGTATATTCCCTTTTTGATTTCTCTCACTGTCAACTCAAGTTGTGTACTGCAGAAGCTCTCGATAAGTGTTACGCCTGAGCAAGCATTCACAACTAATTGGAGGCTCACTCACAGCTGTTGCAGAAGATTTGGCGATCTGCCAAACTATATCACATCTCAGCAGTAAGTGCATAAAAGGATTATGTAGTAAAAAGGGAGATGAATACACATGTAACATGCTTTGGTTTAGCCAGTCCTCTTTGAGTGGCAGATTAGAGAAGGAGTTGTGTCTGCTGCAGTTGCTTGAGTCTAAATTCGAGTCAAATTGTCACAGGTATGAGAAAGTTGTTCAAGATCAAAGGTGTGAACTGCTAGCTGCCAATATAATGTCAAAAGACTTGCTGTATGGTAAAGGTCTATGGCATTTAACTATTTGAAGAATGATGTCATTCAGCTGTCACATTTGCTTGAGATTATGATAGCTGCTTGCTATTTAAAACAGGACTGTTGTAGGTGTATTGAGGAAAGTGGGTCTAAAAGATGCTCCCCTGTTGTGTTTTGTATGCTTCTCAGGTGCTTCTATTAGAATAAATGTGTTATTTACATTGTTGGTTCAGAACTCATGAAATTGAAGACAGTATTTCAGTGACTCAGGTATTGGGTTAGTTAGGAACATTGATAAGTGTATTGAGGAAAGACAAAACGTATACTAGGCAGTTTGTCTTTTTGTTTTTATTTCATTTGTGTCTTTTTCTTCATTTTTCATGGGCTAGCTCATTTGTACTTTCTGAATTTATCAACAGATAAGTAAGTTTTTAAAAAAACTGTTGGACCAGAAGAAGGTAAACATTGCATCAGCCAACATAACTTTATTGGTGTTTTTTTAGACTGATTTAAATTACTATTTGGAGACTAATGTCTACTCTTTTCTTTCAGTGCTTTCCTGAGGGAACTAATCTAATGGAAGTGTTGGACTTCTATTTCCAAGTAAGCAGCCATGTAGGAATGTATTAATATACTGTCAAATGTTTTCCTTTTTTTATGGTAGACACACTTTGCAGTTGAATACAGTTGATAATAAACAACATGAACACAGGTGATCTTGTGTTACACAGTTCAAACTTTTGAACATAAAAGTGAAACAAACAAAAAAAGTAAAAGAAAAAATGTTGACTATGTTTTCTGTTGAAATTTTAAATTCCAAAAGAATGCCTTTTGAAGTTAATTTTTAACTAAGCATAATTTACCATACAATCCGAGTAATGAAAAAATGTTCCATATTCAATGAGTTTGGAGTTATCACAAATGTAAGGGCATTTACCTTGTCATATCTGTTATCTGTAGTCCTAAAATGTTGCCTTAAATTTATAAACTTTTCTATATTTTCAGATGTGTTCTATTGAGATTACATGCGAGTCTGGTTCAGTAATGGCCGCCACCCTGGCCAATGGTGGGATCTGCCCGATCACCGGCGATAAAGTATACAGCGCCCCCGCTGTGCGAGACACACTTTCTCTGATGCACTCATGTGGAATGTATGATTATTCTGGAGAGTTTGCTTTCAAGGTTACCAATTTTTTCCATTTCTTTTTCTGTACATTTTTCTTTTTTCTTTTTTTTAATGTGGGGGTGGTGGTTGAGGCGGTGCCCGTGGTCTAGTCGTAGAGTCGCCGATTTGTAACTCCTCTGACTGCTTAGCCTCTCACAGCGTGGATTCGAGTCCCGTTCGGGTGATAGACATAATGTGGGAAAGTCTTCCAGCTGACTTGCGCTGCACCAGTGGTTCTATCCAGACATATGTCTGGGGTCTTCCTCCACCAAAAAGCTGGAGGTTGCTATAATGATCATAATTAGTTGCTGCAATGTATTTCAAAAGCAAAACAAAACATAAGTTTTCGGTTTTTATATTTGGGTTTGATTTAAAACATTATTGACTTTTTGCAAACTCTCAAAAGGGCTTTGCTAATGATGCAAACTAATGTTTTGATTCCCTGTCAAATAGAGTTCAGAAAGGCATTGGAAATTGGAATGTGGGTTGTTACTGGATTGGGGAAAGGAAGTGGGGGTAGGTCTACCTGGACTCAACCTAAAGTTTAAACCTATTTATTCAAAGTCTATTGGGAAAAAAGTTATTTCAATTTATATTAATCCTTCTCGATTGCCCACTTCCCTGGGTAGAACCAGTCCTCAGGTACTGAGTACCTGGTGCAATGTGTAGTAAATAGTCTTGCTCAAGGACTAACATCACATGGTCAGTTTTAGGATTGGAACCTGGACCATCCGATCCAGAGTCCAACATCTTGACCACTTGACTACAGATGTCTCAGGCTGCAGTGGTTTCAGGGATCAGGGATTTTAGAGTCTTGCTGATCGATTACGGTGCAATAAGCCTATGTGCAGCAAGTGTTACTAACTGTTACTCCCCACAATAACATCTTGGTGTATAATACACAAATTAAGTGTTCCAGCTGTGATTGCAAAGCATGGTGTTATCTTGGGAAGGGGAGGGGGGTAATCTAAAGAAAGCTTTATCCAATCAGTCATAGAAATAAGGATTGAAATTTACAAGCAAGTCGGGCTAGTAACTAAGCAATTCTTACTAGCCCGAAAGAAAATTCACTAGACTGAATTAAATTCTGTTTTAATTAACAAGTAAGTCTTAAAAACTAAGATAAATATAAAAAAAAACAACACCATGTAACATTCAACATTTATTTCATTTATTCTCTAGAACATATGAAAATCAAATTCCAGTCGTAAAACATGGTGTTTGACTCCCTCATAAACTGCAACAAGGGCCTGTTATTTGTCCAGGAGAGAAGAAAATTTCTGTCACAAACATCTTCATATTTACCTTTGGTGGCCGCACGCTCGGCAACTTCAGTTTTTTTCCCTGGGTTTTGCACCAGAAACAACAGCTTGCTGAATGAAATAAGTAAATTGGCAATTTTTACTAGCCCAATAGAAAAAGCGCTAATTTCGACACATGCCTTGAAATATAGCCTCTTTGTATAGTAAAAGATTATGGATTAAAAAATTTAAGTTAAAGATAGTTCCTGGACTGGTTCATCTAGTGTCAAAATATTGTGTTGTGTTGTGTCAATTTTTGGCCTGATTAGGTGAATTTACATGTGATACTTAGCAATATCTTTTACTATCATAGTTGTATAATGTAAAATAAGATTGTATTGCTTTGTTCCAGCAATTTTTTTTAAAATATACTATTTATGCTTGCTTATTCCATTGTAAACATTAACACTTACACTAAAAGAATGTAAAGAATGTAATATTTTGTCTATTGTCTCACCTGTACAGGTGGGTTTACCTGCCAAGTCGGGTGTGTCTGGGGGCGTGCTGCTCATCGTGCCCAACAAGATGGGTTTCTTTCTCTGGAGTCCTGCCCTTGACAGTTGGGGAAACAGTGTCAGAGGTGTGCAGTTCTGTAAAGTAAGCTTTAAAATTTGTCATGTGTTTATTTTAGCTCACCTGAGATATTGTGATCACTCACCATCCAGTGTCCAATGTGTCTGATGTCATGCTTGTCTGTAAACATTCTTAAAACAACATATCCTCTAAAACTACTGCCCCAAATTCTACTAAACTTTCTCCTAAGCTTCCGCAGGTGGGACGAACAAAACGTTGTTCATAGAATTTTGATCTGTCAAAACACCTGGCCAGCCACCTTCCATTTATGGCTATATAGATTTTTTTTGTTATTAGAAACCACAAGAGCTAGAGCCTTATTATTTGGTATACATGTTAATTGGGTATCAAGATTTGAAAAGATCCACCAGGGGCGTGTCCGGCTATATCTGAACAACATTTAAAACTTTTTTGTCTGAAACTACAAGAGCTAGAACCATAATTTTTCTTATACATGTTTCTTAATCAGCCCTGTATCAAGATATTAAAAGATTTTTAATCAGTTAAAAATGGCCATTTTCCATATATGGCTATGTAAAAAAATCCCACAGAAAACTGACTATCTGAATGTTGTCATCATTCTGGGCTGTTTAAACATGGCTTATGTCCTTGCTCACTATTTCTGTATGTCATTGCAAAACATAACGTGGAGAGGTACCCCAGCTGACTTGCAATGTGAGATGGTTTTTCCAAGGCATATGACTAGGGTTGTCAATCAATTATAATTGCTGGATTTTGCTATGACAATTATTGTGGCGCTGCACAATCAAAAGGTTTATCTTATGGAGTGACCAAAACCCTGCTTCATCAACTTATTTAAAAAAGGTTTATACTTTCCATTATTGCATCATCACACTTTTTAATGGAGTGACTTCACAATTTCAGTATGTAATCCTTGCATGTCCAGATTTTTAAGCTTTTCTGTGATATACCATCATCACTTTTCAGAGAATAGACAGAAAATTGAATACAAAATCCTATGGATAAAAAGATATATGAGCATAAGAATACTAGCTCATGCCCATTTAGTTTTTTAATTTAAAATTATCTTGATTGAGCATGTCCAAGGTATATTCTTGCTATCATGCCAGTGTAACATAGAGATAAAAATGTGCTGCCAGTCCGGGACTCGAACCCTTTTCTAACAAGTCGAATGCTCTACTGTCAGAGCAAACTGGACTGCTAACAAATTCTCTCCTTATCACCCATTTACACCAGGGTGTAACCAATTGCTAAAAACAGTGTTCATTACACAAAAGCAATATCTTTGAATAGGTTTTGCATTTTATAATTATTACTCTCACAAAATCCATTTAATTGATGTGTCCACATTCCCACCCCGCCCCCCTTCTGCCTCTCCTTTGTAAATCTAAAGGATAGATTTCTTTCTGTGATTAAACAGGACCTGGTATCCAAGTTTAACTTCCACCACTATGACAGTCTTAAGTTTACTCCGAAGAAGATTGATCCAAGTCAACGTAAAATTGAGACGCGGGCCACTGAAGTTGTGAATCTCTTGTTCAGCGCATACAACAGCGACGTGTCAGCTCTCACACGGTATAGAACATATCACGTATAGTATCTATTAGAGCTGTAACACTTCATTGCAATGTATAGTAAGCCACAATACACAGTTACACTACATTTAATTGTAGGATATTGGCCAAATTTAATTCGATTCAATATTAAGACCAATTTGTGCCTTGTTTATGAGATAAATCTTGCAAAGCTAAATGTAATTTTCTAGTCATAATAAATTTGGTATCTTTTAACTTTGAAATGTTTGTTTTCTATTTCTGCTATTATTTACCTATTCATAATATTTTACACTGTTGTAACAGAGTTTTTAGGGTTTGTTAAAAAGTTTATTCAGAAATTTGCTGTTTCAATAGACTAGACTTTAACCTATTTCTCTAGAAATACTAGTAATGATAAATGTGTTCATTATGTGTCTCTCACATAGCTGAGTGGTTCGAATCACTGATTTGTTACTCCTGGGGCCCCCACTGTGTGGAGCAGAGCAGTTCTAGTAACTAATTTGTTACTTTTTGGCCCCTTAATGCGGGTAATTCAAGCCATGGCCGGGGCAAGAACTTAATGAAGAAAGGTTTTCAAGCTGATATGTGGTGCACTGGTGATCTTCTTTCATCAATAATAGCTGGACATCACCAATTTAACAATTATTGTACTGGTGCTGTCTATTAAAAATGTACAAACCTCAAGCCCTGTCTGCCCACAGGTATGCTCTGCGAGGAATCAACATGAACCAGGCTGACTATGATGGACGCACAGCCTTACACATTGGAGCAGCTGAAGGTCATATAAAGGTTGTCAAGTTCCTTCTACAAAGGTGTAACTGTTCTCCCTTCGTGGTCGACAGGTAAGATTTGTGGCAGTTATGTGCCGTTATATATAACTTGCATGTAACTCCAACCCCTGTTCTTATTTTAACATTTAGTGTTCATATCAATTCATCACATGCAGTATAACAAACAAAACAAACATGTTAAGTAGATAAATTTTCCCTCAGTGTAAAGTAATGTAAAACTTAGTGGATAATCAAGTTTATATAAGCATGTTTATATAATTAAACTTGATTGGCAGTCATACACTTATCAAAGGTTTGCAAAGACAGTCATACAAAGCACCATTAAAGGAAGTTGCAGAAGAGGCAGACAGAGAAAGAGATGGAAGGAAATTTCAGGCTGAACAAGCTTAAAACTGAGCAAATCAGAGACACAGAGAAAGACCTAATTGGCTTGATGTGGCTTATGTTTCTTTGGTTGTATATTGTTTATCAAGATTATTTTTCCCCAACAGATGGGGCTTTAAGCCTGTTGATGACGCTCGAAGATTCAAACACCCAAAGGTTGTGGAGTTGTTAGAGGCAGCGATGGAAACGTAAGTATCGTATAAAATCTTTTAACCTTTTGACATAATGTGGGCACTACTGTTATACCTTTCATTGATAGGCCCCCTGACTGAAAGCTGGCTAAAAATGTTTTGTTTTGAAATGCATCAAAGCGACAGAAAATTAATCATTAAATCAATATTTAGCTGATATTTCATGGACAAAGTCCCCAAACAAAAGTCTGGGTAGAACCATCATCACCTTGAAGGTCAGCTGGAAGACCATCTCACATGAACATTTTTGTCCCCTCTGTGACTTGGAACCAATTTTGTGGGAGCTGGAGGATTCAAATGAGTTACAAGTTAACTCTACAATCTCTATCATGGACAACCCTTTAGATGTAAAATAAAAGTTACATAATTCTGTAAGAAATCAATGCAAAATGGTAAATTTCTGGTTGTTTAGGTTTGAAATTTATGTACATTTTATGGTTGATTCTAGCACAATATTGAAATCTTTTTGCGATTGCAAATTTAATTAACTGACAGGACCCATGGCAGTCCCTGACTTGTTGTTCTTCAATTTCCTCCCCCCCACCCCCTCCCCATCCCACCCCCCTGACACTGAATGGATGTACTGAGTCCTGATCAGGGTCACAAACTAATGTTGGAGACCTATCAGGGCTGGACAAATTTTCTTTTCATGTCTAGTCCTGGACGAGTATCCTGGACAAACACGACTTGTCCGAAAATTTGCATCATTTCAATTAATAAACACAACACATTTGTCATATCAACAACTAACAAACAAGGTATGACAACAAGTTGTTTCTTTTATTTTGTGTCTAGAATCGATTATGTAACGCGCATCGTGATTGGCTGTTTTGGATAGGGGTGTGTATTTTAGATGTACCCGTTTACATGTTGTTGATAAATGCTTCTGGCTTGAAATTGATTGTCTTCATTGCTAATTAGAAACCACTGTTTATGTCTTACTTGTCTGACTGCTAATTTATTACTAGTCTGGGACTAATTTAATGATCAATGACCAGAACCAGAAACTGCATTTTGACTTGTCCAGGACGTCCGGCTATCATAAAAAAAGCTGCTCACCATATGCCTACGGGTGAAAGGCGAGGGTAAACAAAACCATTCTTCGTCGACCAAAAATCTGAATATTGCTATAGTAACCATAATGCTGTTGCGATGTATTTTAATTTTTTTACAGTCTACATTTAATGGGTATTTTGAGTCTCCTAGTCCTTGTCTGCCAATGCTATAAATAAAGTGGAAGAAGACTGTACAAAGGAGAGATATTATCTTTGCTTTGATAAAATTTTAAGTCTAATTTTTTCTTAGTATATTATTTCAGTGTATAATGTTTGTTTTTCAGTTATGACGAAAATGATCTGAATCAAAACACATTGATTGCAGAGAAACTGTCGGAGGAGATGAAAGAAATGGACAATCTTGAGAGATACAGAAACCCCAGAAATGATGACGGCGGAGAGTCAGGTATGTCATTCTAGTGAGGGATCATACATTTTGTATGCTTACGCCTATATATGTAACATAGAGAGAACAATGTGCAGCCAGTCCGGGACTCAAACCCGGGACACTTCGCTAACAGGGCGAATGCTCTACCGACTGAGCTAACCGGACCGCTTACACATTTTCTCCCAATCACCCGGCTACATACACCCCAGGCAACTTAAAATTCGTCCTTGAATTCCCACAGACCGTATGCTTTACATACAACTCATAAGCAACTCAAACACTTGAGTACTGTAACGACCGCGAGTCATTTACGTTGGATGCCAATGTAACATAGGGAGAAAAATGTGCAGCCAGTCCGGGACTCGAACACGGGACCCGTCGCTAACTGGATGAATGCTCTTCCGACTGAGCTAACCGGACTGCTTACACATTCTCTCCCTATCACCCAGCTTCATATATTAAAACATGTTCAACTGGCAAAAGGGGCGCCCATGGTATAGCGGTGGAGTCGCAGATCTGTTACTCTTCTGACTACTTAGCCTCTAACCGCATGGGTTTGAGTCCTGTTCGGGGGTGAAAGACCTAATGTGGGAAGGTCTTCAGGCTGCGCTGGTTGGTTCACCCAGACATTTGACTAGGTTCTTCCTCCACCAAAACAACTAGACGTCACTATAATGATCATAAGTGGTTTGATTCTCATTTGGGATGAAGAACTTAATGTAGGAAGGTCTTCCAGCTGACCTGAGTTGTGTCTGTTGTTCTTCTCAGACAATTGTCTTGGGTCATCCTACACCAGAATAGCTGGACATTCTTCTCAGACAATTGTCTGGGGTCATCCTACACCGGAATAGCTGGACATTCTTCTCAGACAATTGTCTAGGGTCATCCTACACCAGAATGGCTGGACATTCTTCTCAGACAATTGTCTGGGGTCATCCTACACCAGAATAGCTGGACATTCTTCTCAGACAATTGTCTGGGGTCATCCTACACCAGAATAGCTGGACATTCTTCTCAGACAATTGTCTGGGTCATCCTACACCAGAATAGCTTGACATTCTTCTCAGACAATTGTCTAGGGTCATCCTACACCAGAATGGCTGGACATTCTTCTCAGACAATTGTCTGGGGTCATCCTACACCAGAATAGCTGGACATTCTTCTCAGACAATTGTCTGGGGTCATCCTACACCATAATAGCTGGACTTTGATATTAAAATAGTAACTGGTTGCTGCGATATGTTTCCAAAACAAAAGCTAAATTCCAGTGGTAAACATGATGTAATGTGCATTAAAACAAATTGATTTTGACTGGTTTTATCATGAAACCATGACTGGTTACATAGTTTAAAACACACAATTATTATACAGGCTGAAGTTGCTTCCAATGCTAAAATTAAATTGAATTAAACGATTTTTATTTATACACCAATTAACATAAAAAAATGGTAAATGAAGCAAGATTGACTGAAATTTTTAGTTGCATAAGCCAATAAGAAAACCGCTATTTATAGGTTTTCTAAGAATTTCATATGTAGCTAGTATCTTTATCCAAAAGTTAACTGGAAGGCCCATGTGTATAGAAGCATGTTTTTCTTTTCATTTGACAGTCATTGACAATGGTCTGATACAGAAATAGGTTCAAGAAGTAATATACATACAGAATATACCTTACATTGCAAAGAACAAAGATTGTATACAATGTATTTAATATAGTGAGTGTGACATATATATTATATCTATAAAAATATAATTATTTAACTTTTGTTCAAAAATATCATTTATATTTAATGGGTTCTTAACTGTACAAATAATAGCCATTCCATAATAAATTAAAAAGCAACAAAAAAAATTAAAATGATATTTAATAGTTTGTAGCAATGTTTACATTTCCTTTCACTTTGTCTTTGTTCCTTCTGCAATATTCCTTTTTCATTCTATGTGATAACATCCTATATCTAGTCCATTATAATGTATTTGTTTATCTTTTTTTAAAAATACAGCTTGAAGTTAAAATCTGCAATTAGTTGGTATGTACATTCAAAGAGGACCGATTTATTCGTCCTTGCCCGTATTATAACAGTCTCTTACTCTTTAATTACTTTCCATTCACATTTGCTATCCTGTGACTTATTCATGTACACTAAAAACTGTGTGTCAGTTTTACATGTGATGCCCATGTATTTTCACTAGATACATTAGTCCCATTTGTTACTAAAATCAGCTCTGGTGGAAAATCTTATCTAGCATGGGTTATCCCACATGGATAAAGCATTGAATTCCTACTCATTTAAGAAACTATCAGGGTATACTTTAAAGGTGGTACCCAACAGTTTGTCTTCATCAAGTTCACGTAAACCTGAATTGTGAGAATTGGGGCATAATTTCTGTAAAACTGAAGTCCAACAAATGACGATTTTGAACACTGTCCAAATTGTAAGACAGTAGAAATGGTGAAATAAAACTCTACATGCACATTATTTGTAAAAGTACAAATAAGCATGATTGTGAGATCGGCTAAAAATAGGTATCTGATTACTTGAAAGATTATATAAAGTTACAGATCACATGGTTTTTAGTTTAATAGTAGATAACTGTGCAGCATGGCTTAGATAGGAAATACCTTTTTGTAATGGTGAGTGGTGAGTTATGTTTCTTTTTTCTGATATATATAGGACATCAATAATCAGCATTTTGCGAGATCTTTACAGACAACAATAATTTGTTTGATTCTTTGAGAGAAAAATATATGGTCGGAACTGTTGGATACAAACTTTAAAATTAGAAAAATAATTTAGACGTATTTTTGCATTTAATATTTTAGTTTGTTGAATCATTACACCATTTGCTTAAACTCATATTTGGACTAGTATGGAGTGGGATGGCCTTGAACCACCCTTCCTCTCCCACACACACCATAAAAAAGGCATTTTTTCTTAAATATATAATAAATACTGTGAGACATACATAAACAATACAAGTGAATAGAAATGGTGCAAAGGTATGTCATGTCTGACATATGTAGTTTAAGGATAATGACATTTCCTAAAGCCATCAGAGATCATATTCCATGTTAAATAGCTAATACATGGTCTAAATTAGCAAGTAATCTTTGATATTATTTCATATTTATTCCCATTAGCTTAATTTAAACGTGTACTTATGTAATGTAAATTAATATAATGCATGCAGTAATCCAGACCAAATATGATTTTCGCACATGAGTTAGTGAGAAAAAGAATCAGTCATAGGATGGAATGTGAGAATTTCTGCCTTCGCATGACCTATTTACACTGAAACATGCCAAGGCTCATTTTTGTCAAAATAGTTCACTCTCAGGTTAGGATCTGTCAATCTCACATCCCATCCTACGATAGATTCTATAAATCTTTTAAGAAGACATTTCCATGTATAATTTAATAGATTTCTTTGGATTTTTTTTCTATTTATTTTGTAACATAATAGTTCAGTATTTCACTATTTGTCAAGCCAGATTTGTCTAAGTAGATTCTACAAAATTCACCATAAAAAATCAATTATGAACTTGAGTTTCTTTTACACCCAGATGTTTACAGAACATCAAATGCATCCTTTTGATCTTAGTTTCATTAGTACTATATCCCCATACTTCAGTCCCTTAACTGATCATTAATCAAACTAGTTTGTTGAATAGTTCCACCTTGGTGTAGTAGTAATAAAAGGGAGATTCATTAAATAATAATTTACTTTACAGATGTATACCTTTATAGCCTGACCCAATAATCTATCAAATGCATGAATAAACATTGTCTAGAGTATTAAATATGTTTACAATCTCCAATGGCAAGCACAAACGGTAGAGCATCTGATCGAGATACCGGAGGCCCAGGGTCGATGCCGGGCCGTGACATATCAAAGTTGATAAAGCTCACAATTTTTACATAGATTTCTAAGAACTTGGTCAGAATGTTTGATTTCATAAGATTGAAAAAAAAGATTTTACTGGGTCAAGTGAGCACAAAATGTAAATCACTGGGTCAAATCGTTCATAACCTCCTAGAGGTCACATTTTTGTCCCTAATCTTCATCTTAATGGGTTTGCATAAAGTCTAAAAATGAGTTTGCAACTGGGACACAGGGAGTCAACAAGCAGGCAACTGGGTCCTAACCTAGAATAACTGACCCCATAAATGTCCTATTTTATGCCTCATCTTCACAAATCTTTCTTACCAGACCTAGTAGCGCAATCGGTAGAGCGTCGGCTCCAGGTACGAGAGGCCCTGGGTTCAATCCCTGGCCACAACATACGAAAGCTGTAAAAAATGGAAGTGACGTAGCTCCCTTGCTAACGTTCAAGCAAATATAAGGGTAGTTCCACGACAAGTTGGCCCAGTGTCAGGATAATGTGACTGGGTGTGGTATCATGCCAGGTGTTCACTACATACACAGTGAAGGCAGTACTATATCTGCTTAAAGTGGACACCATCAGTCTCCGGATAACTGAAACACTGTTGGTGGGATGATAAACCAAACAAAGAAACAAATCTTTGTTAGAGTGATCACGTGCATACGGTCTTTAAGAAGTTTGGAGTTGTGTCCTTTGGGGTAAAAATTTGTTCATTGGGTCCAAAGTTAGAGAGAGAATGCAAAGATGATTTGTACATTCTATCTTGCAGTTTGATTTTTAAGTCTTCTAATGGCCATGGTCCTCAGGTGAGCATTCCGTGGCCACCATGGCCCTCTTGTTTTAAAATTATGACTTCAGTCTGACTTGTATTAATAACTAATTTTGGTGTTTTGTGATACTCACTGGGTATGTCCTATCCCTATTTTAATCCCATTTCTGTTTTCTAATAATAGCACTATAAAATCTTTTTACAAACGTAAATTAAATAAAGCATGTTGATATGAACACAATTGTAACCATTGATTAGTATTCTTGTTTAATATTATAAAGAAAGAGGAAAAGATGATTGAATTCCACTTTGAGCCACACCAAACAAATGTGAATAGTGATCATTAGAAGCATTATGATTTCTTACTTTTCATTTCATGCTACTATACTATACACCGACTTATGATCTTCAAAATTTTTCCTCTGGTGCTAAACTTTATCAATTTACGTCATACGATACCATCAAAATCATGCACCTTTTTTTTACAATCCTTAATGGCAATATTTAACTTTAGTCCAACATGTTAAAATTGATTAATCAAACTATGAATAAAAAATAAATATTATCTATTGGTCCCATTTTCCCCCTAAATCCTTGCTGTGCCCAAATTAAGTAATTAATTGTTTTTCTTTTTTCAATTGAGTACAATAAAAAAACATCTGGCCTAAAAGTGTTGAGTGAAGACAGCACTATATCTGCTTCAAGTGGACACCGTCTCCAGATAACTGAAATACTGTTAGTGAGATGATAAACACAATAAACAAATGATTTTTATACGTTATGATCATCCGATAAGTGGAATGCTGTTTACATTGAAATGTCACTGGACTGCAATGTTGCTCGGTATGTGTATCGGAGGTTTTGCACTAGCTCAAAATTAACTTCTCTGTTTTTACTTCTTCAGCACATCACTGCAATATATCCAAACATTAACCTTTCATTGTTACTAGTGTGTAATGTAATGGAATAGACACATTTTTGTCCCAGCAAGAGGTATTCTGGGAGTCAAAGTTTGGGCTTGGCCAGAATCCCAACCAAGAAATGTTTCTAAAGACGGACAGGATCTCAACCGGCCACAATAGCCCTGGCGATAGAGTGTCGGCTTGCGGATCTGGAGGTTGTGGGTTCAAACCCCGGCCGGGTCAAACCAAAGACTTTAAAGTTGGTAGTAGTGGCTTCCCTCCTAACGCTCGGGGCTAAGGAGACAGAATTATGCCTGACTCGTTGGTGTCAGTATAATGGACCGGCCGGGTTCAGTTTCTGGACACCACATAAGTGCCACTGTGCTATAATGATAGAAATGTCGCTGCACAGTATCAGCAAAAATGCAGGCTAATCCCATCCCATCTCAGATCTCAAAATAGGAAACACATTTTTCGTAATTACAAAATACTGCAATAATAAGGTTGAAAAATATATTCAACATAAATATAACATATTTAACCGACTCAATGAATATAATTGTATTTAGTAATCTTATATATTGCCGATAAAAAAACTAGTTAAGATGAATTGTAAACTACATTTTTATAAAGAAAATGACCGAGTACTCGAGTCCTGATTTTAGTACTCATTTACATCCCTAATATTAATACAAGTATGTTTGCATATTTCAGTGATAAAATACAGCTTTAGTACATACATTGTTATAAAAAGCCTCATTTTGTATCATACTGTCCACATACATAAATGTTCCAAAATATATATGACACATTTTAAACAAAATATTATATTTATATTTATGTAGGGGGGTATATTTATGTTCATATAGAATAAGTATACAATTTTTGTATCAACATGCTTTGTTTACACAAAATGTGCACAATAACAAATATTAAAAATTCATTCATATTACATTTATTTCACTGTTTATCCTCTTATACACTAAGCTTCACAAGTATACCTAGACATGTTTTAACATTTGTTTCATCCTCAATGTTACCCTCATCTTCAGTGTATTGTTAAGAAAATGTATTAATAATTTACCAAAATGGTTTATTGAGAAAGTATTGTATTATTTTTGTAATAGACACTTTAAGTAATTTGCTACATGCACAAGTAATAACGCAAATGTGCAGCAGTTAGTGTAGATGCTGATCAGACAGATCCCAGTGGGAGTTTGTTCATCTGTGTCTTCACTATTTTCATAATCCTGATCATTACATGCTTAGCAAATACAGGGTCAACATATGTTTAACATGCAATATATAGCTGTGAATATAACAGGAGTGCTACATAAGTATGCTTGATGTAGATATTGGACATTTGAGCATGTTATATAAAGGGTTTGATAATTGCTAAATAAAGGTATTGATTTTTGGATGAGGTTGTTACTTCACATATACCCACATTCATAATGGTACATTTAGATTGTGATATTTTGGATGGGGTTATTACTGCACATAGACCTACATTCATAATGGTACATTTAGATTGTGATATTTTGGATGGGGTTATTACTTCACATAGACCTACATTCATAATGGTACATTTAGATTGTGATATTTTGGATGGGGTTATTACTGCACATAGACCTACATTCATAATGGTACATTTAGATTGTGATATTTTGGATGGGGTTATTACTTCACATAGACCTACATTCATAATGGTACATTTAGATTGTGATATTTTGGATGGGGTTATTACTGCACATAGACCTACATTCATAATGGTACATTTAGATTGTGATATTTGGGATGGGGTTAATACTTCACATAGACCTACATTCATAGTGGTACATTTAGATTGTGGTATCTTGGATGGGGTTATCACTTCTCATAGACCTGCATTTATAATGGTACATTTAGATTGTGATATTTGGGATGGGGTTAATAAATCACATAGACCTACATTTAAAGTGGTACATTTAGATTATGATATTTTGGCATGGGGTTATTACTTTACATAGACCTACATTCATAATGGTACATTTAGATTGTGATATTTTGGATGGGGTTAATACTTCACATAGACCTACATTCATAATGGTACATTTAGATTATGATATTTTGGGATGGGGTTAATACTTCACATAGACCTACATTTATAGTGGTACATTTAGATTGTGGTATCTTGGATGGGGTTATCACTTCTCATAGACCTGCATTTATAATGGTACATTTAGATTGTGATATTTGGGATGGGGTTGATAAATCACATAGACCTACATTTAAAGTGGTACATTTAGATTATGATATTTTGGCATGGGGTTATTACTTTACATAGACCTACATTCATAATGGTACATTTAGATTGTGATATTTTGGATGGGGTTAATACTTCACATAGACCTACATTCATAATGGTACATTTAGATTGTGATATTTTGGATGGGGTTAATACTTCACATAGACCTACATTCATAATGGTACATTTAGATTGTGATATTTTGGATAGGGTTATTATTTCTCATGAGGCTACATTCATTTATGAACAATTTAAGCTTTACCACAAGAGATGTTATGGACAAGTATTGTTATATAAAAACTAAAAAAAAATGAATTATAAAAATTTAGTTTCTATGACTATGAATAATTCCTTTAGTTCCTTTTGCTTTTATTTTTGCAGAGCCTATGATGGACTCTGACTATCAAGATGACTCCTATTCTACTGATGACAAGGAGACCAGGTAGAGGTTTGTTGACACCACCACTACATAACATCTGAGGTCTAGTGGTTAGGACATGGGTCTCTGAATCATATGGTCCCAGATTCAAATCCCAGACCGTCTACCAGATGTCAGTCCTTGAACAAGATTATACTGCAACTTGCTTTAGATAGTTACTCCCTGAGTACTTTACCAAGAACGTAGACAAGAGGGATCAATTAAAGTTTACAAGTTGACCGAACTCATCTCCTAATCAAATATAAGCAAATATGATTAAACTTTAATAAAATAAGCTTTAAATACAATGAGTTGTTTTGGCATAATTTTTAGTTGATAATTTTTTCAAGAATCCGTTTTAGCTGAAAGCTGAATATTGACTTCTTTGAACTATATTCTCTATATTTATTAACATTCAGATCTTGTTATCACATACTACCTATTAAGTTTGATGATGTATGAAAATAAATTTGAATTGCAAAACTGTGTTTCCTTTAGAAATTTTCAAAGAGAAAAATGTGTGAGCTCGGGTGCAATTGTAACTGAAAATTGTTTCAGCAGGGGACCACATGTTTTGTACAACAAAGTCCCATAATTCTCAGCCAGGCCCTGTATTGTAGATACCCATTTGTTACTCAAGAGTATGTTAAGGATTTATCAGATATTTTATGCAAGAAACTGAAAATTGCACACAATAAAAACTGAAAATTATTTTCAAGAATTTTCATTGTTGCAGTGTATATTTTAGCAATGGTCATTTCTGGGGATATACAATGTATTGCTCTTGGTTGAAGGACGTGTGCACATTCATTACAGTGATATTATAATTTTTTTATTATTATTTATTTAATAATTGTTCATGATAGTAAATGATATTCATTATTCCTAAATGTATTTTTTTTAAAAATGCTCACACTCAAGTTTTCGGAAAATTGCCTTTTTTACAAGTTAAACACAATATGGCAGCGTCCATGAATGTTTGCAAATATGTAGAGAGAGAGCAGTTGCTTATGTTAAACGCTTTAAAAAGGTAATATGGCGAAGATTTGAGTTTGGATGTTTTTATAAAAAATGTAATTACTTCAGTTCCCTGTGGAACATTTTACAACATTGTATTTCTAAATGATTGTACTTCATGGATAATTGTATTTCTTAAAGAGACCTTAAGTTATGACATTTTCTGAGAAAATTTAAGTTTGTGTACACATGTTTTTGTACTAATATTGAAACCAAAGAAGTATTTTAGATAATGCAATATGGATATTAGTTAAGATATATTTAGACATGTTAGGTATGTTATTGATATCACTATTAAGTACATATGGAGTGCTTGCTGTTGACTGATTTTGAAAAGTATCTTAAATGCATATTGTATGCAGCTTTCACAGTATTTTGAATCAGCTAAGTTATTTTAATATTATTTTATGACCATATTCTTGTTCTACAATCATGTCCCACTAACACAGATCAATACACATAAGGCATGGCAAACTGTCATTACAACCCACAATTCCCCATTTTCTAACTGTAAGAAATATATATTAGTTATCTCCCTTGTTGGAAGGTATATTCATAATACTTAATGAAATATTTTTAAATTTGCCTTGTTTTAGCATAACCCTCAAGCCCCTTTATTCATTATAGGCTAGTTTGATAAAATTAGATTTTTATTTGCATTTTGCAGTCTAAAACATACTCACAGATGAAAATTAAGAAAAAATCCTTCTCTTTTCACAGAAAATATATACATATATACCAATTACCTAACTACAAGGGAGGTAACACAATGTAATATGTACACTCAGCTAACCACCAGAGAGGAAAGGTTGTAGCTAGAGTAATGTTCCTTTATTAACAAAAATGAATAATAATCACATATGCAACATCCCAGCCCAATATTACATTACAAAAAGTTTAGGTAGCTGCATCTATGGCAGTATACAACATTTGGGGGTGGGGCATATATTGTTGGGTATATATACAACAAATTGGGGGCAGGGCTTTGCTGGATTGTTGCACATATAAGCAACGTTGGGGACAGTGTTTAACTGGATTGTTGGGTATATATGCAGTGATCGAGGCGGGGCTTTGTTGGATTATTGGTTATATATGCAACAAATGTTGTCGGGCTTTGCTGGATTGTTGTATTACCGGTATATGCAACATTTGTAGTGGGGCTTTGCTGGATTGTTGTATGTATATGCAACATTTGTTGTGGGGCTTTGCTGGATTGTTGTATGTATATGCAACATGTGTTGTAGGGCTGGATTGTTGGGTATATAGGAGGAATAAGGTGTTTTGACATTTTGACTGCCAGGAAGTGCTCTCATTGGGCCATATTACTGTTGGAGAACTCAGCAAGGTTTCTTGGATTGGAGTTTTGCATGTATTGGTCTGTGGTTGCATTTATCTTGTCCGAAACTGTGATCATCCATGTACGTTATTATACTACTTTCATTTTTATCATGGTCATATAATGAATTCTCTTTACATTTGTACATTTCACATGAATCATGTATATAATTATAGATATTACAGCTGCCAAACTTGAGGCGATGTGCAGTGGAAAGAAATCATTATTGGTCCAAAGGTTAGACTGAGAACGAATTTATGCATCTTTTTTTATTTTTTATAAGGTACATAATTTTTTTTGTAATACACATATAATGTATTCTCTCAGCAAGTTTGACTTACTTGGTGCATAATTAACCTAATATTTAAACATTTTTAAAATGTTGCTTTTGCTTGCTTTCTCTTTGACTGATTGTTAAACTATTTTTTTCTTTTTTTTTATCTTTTTTAAGCCTTATGATATAAAGTTACAACATTTTGCATTTGTGTCTGTAAAGACTAATTCACTTTGTGCTGTTATTTTATATATATTCCCATTTATTTACGAATCTCACTCATGAACTTTAATTTTATTTTTGCATGCATAATTGAGATCTAAAGCAATTTATACTCTCCAAGTCTTTTGTATTGCTCTTATACTCAAACATTTATACCTGATTTTTTCTTTACTTTAATGTGATTTTGATTAATTTACATTTGTATATTAATTCACATTATTGACATTGTTTATATTACATTTGTTAAGAGGATATAGTTGGTAGGTTATTGAAGTAAAAATTTATAATACATGCTGAACCAAGTTGAATTAGGTAATAGATTTTAAGTTTCCATGATATACTGCCCAATAAATCATGGTTTGAGTACAGATGTGTATAAATGTAATCATGAAGCCACAGGCCTGAGTGATAAAATTTACTCATCTGAACGTGAAACCATTATATATTTGGCGTTAGATCACGCAGACTTAAAATCTTTCCATTCTGATATGTTCTACAAGAAATTTTGACTTAAAAGGGACACAAATGGGCACTACAATTTACCGATCGGAACACCTGGGATAATTCACGAATCATCTCTCGGATGTATGTTGGTAGTCGGATCACCTCGGTAACTTATCTAAATGGGACTTCTTTTGAGACAGACGTCAAAACAAAGATGGCAGCTGGGGTGACAGCTCACTACAGGACGATGCCAGTAAAACTTATTTGTGGCGTCTTCAAATTTAAATCATCCAATTTTAATTTACCCAGCGCAGCAGACACGCAGCAAACGATGGCAGTGTTTATGTTTCCGACTTCCGGCGAACAAAACGATCATGATTTCAGTAAGTATTATTGCACCAGATACATCCGAGGGATGATTGTCCCGAGGACGGAATAAGTATTACCCGTGGAGTTCCGATGGTACAATTTACGCAATGTTGTTAGGTTGTTTCCCTTGTTTTGACTGTTCTGTTTAACCCCCAGTCTTCCCTGGTTATTTTTTTTTTCTAAAAGAATATCAACAAAGAAATTGCACATTTTTCACAGTTTAATACTTATGTTATTAGTAACGTCAGCTATTCTATTGCAGTAAAATAGCCCCGATTTATGCCATGATATATCGTTTTTTTTATCACGTCAGAATGCTTCTTTGTTTATAGAGTTATAATAATCATAGTGTTAGAATAAGTTATTGCTCCTGGTTTGCCATTCATCACTGATCTGGCTAAGACAGGTCGCAGTAGCAAAGAGCTGTCGGAATAGGATCTGCACTATTTGCTGCTAAGTCTCTAGCAATATCAATCGGATTTCCTCAAGTAATTCCGTCCTCGGGACAATCATCTCTCGGATGTATCTGGTGCAATAATACTTATAATAATACGATCGTTTTGTTCGCCGGAAGTCGAATATGCCTATGTAGTTCGCACAAAACATAAACACTTCCATCGTTTGACAGCTGCGTGTCTGCTACGCTGGGTAAATTAAAATTGGATGATTCAAATTTGAAGCCACCACAAATTGAAGTTTTACTGGCATCGTACTGTAGTGAGCTGCCATCCGAGCTGTCATCTTTGTTTTGACGTCTGTCTCAAAAGAAGTCCCATTTAGGGAAATGGCCGAGGTGATCCGACTACCTACATCCATCCGAAAGATGATTTGAGTATTATTCAAGGTGTTCCTATTCTAGCAATATATCAATGACGCCAGAGCGGCGCCTCTTATGGAATGCATTTTTTACGGGGACGATAGTTTAGCAGTCAATAACACGATGTCGGAGGTGTTCCGAGAGACACTTTCCAGAGAGAATTTTTTTTCAACAGGGTAGCTTGCAACAATAAAGTGTAGCTTGCAATTATAAAAAGTAGCATAAAAAAACATAGCCATTTGGCAAAGTTTTTTTAAACAAAAGAAACAGAGTAAACCGATGTTAGAAATGCAGATTGTATATACAGATGTAGCAGAGAACAAGCAAAACAAATAAAATAGCAAAAATACTCGACTTCCCATCAGAGTTATGGTTCTTTACTGTCAAATATTTATGTAATTAATCAACAGAGTAAGAGAGTGATTAAAGCGCATGCTCTCTATGGCGCCTTGGATGTCTCATATCCTGGCTCTTTCTTGTGTTATCTTTACATGTAGTTGTTACAAATAAATTAGTTTGTGCATTGCCTATGCATTCTTGTATCCTGATTAGCAATATAGTACAATTCTGTTACATATTGTACAGAAATCAATTAGTGAAAACTTGACAATCAAACATACTTTGACATAATTGTTTATTTATCTGAAGCCCAAAGATGATTTTTCTTGTGTCACATATACAGTATTTGTTTTATTCTTATTCAATTTCCCAATGCATTAATATATATACTCATAGCTGATTTATAACTAATGAAATTAAATAATATGTTGTTGAATCCGAGTGTGAGCTAGATGTGGTGGGACTGGAGTTGCAAAAACTCTCACACACATACATTTAAATAATTATTGTAAGTCTTGGTACTAATACAATTAAATAATGATGTGGAGCTCGTGGCCAAGCAGTTAGAGTCACTGGCTAGTTACTCCCAAGCCTCCACCTTCGTTGGTTTGAGCTTTAGTAGAGGCAAGAACGTTCATGTGGAAAGGCATTCCAGCTGACTATGAGTGCGCCGGTGGTTCTATCTTGTAGTAGGCGCCGGTGGTTCTATCTTGTAGTAGGCGCCGGTGGTTCTATCCAGAAGAGAGTACCGGTGGTTCTATCTTATAGTAGGCGTCGGTGGTTCTATCTTATAGTAGGCGTCGGTGGTTCTATCTTATAGTAGGCGCCGGTGGTTCTATCTTGTAGTAGGCGCCGGTGGTTCTATCTTATAGTAGGCGCCGGTGGTTCTATCTTATAGTAGGCGTCGGTGGTTCTATCTTATAGTAGGCGCCGGTGGTTCTATCTTATAGTAGGCGTCGGTGGTTCTATCTTATAGTAGGCGCCGGTGGTTCTATCCAGTAGAGAGTACCGGTGGTTCTATCTTATAGTAGGCGTCGGTGGTTCTATCTTATAGTAGGCGTCGGTGGTTCTATCTTATAGTAGGCGTCGGTGGTTCTATCTTATAGTAGGCGTCGGTGGTTCTATCTTATAGTAGGCGTCGGTGGTTCTATCTTATAGTAGGCGTCGGTGGTTCTGTCGTGTAGTAGGCGCCGGTGGTTCTATCTTATAGTAGGCGCCGGTGGTTCTATCTTGTAGTAGGCGTCGGTGGTTCTATCTTATAGTAGGCGTCGGTGGTTCTATCTTATAGTAGGCGCCGGTGGTTCTATCTTATAGTAGGCGTCGGTGGTTCTATCTTGTAGTAGGCGTCGGTGGTTCTATCTTATAGAAGGCGTCGGTGGTTCTATCTTATAGTAGGCGTCGGTGGTTCTATCTTATAGTAGGCGTCGGTGGTTCTATCTTATAGTAGGCGCCGGTGGTTCTATCTTATAGTAGGCATCGGTGGTTCTATCTTATAGTAGGCGTCGGTGGTTCTATCTTATAGTAGGCGCCGGTGGTTCTATCTTATAGTAGGCGTCGGTGGTTCTATCTTGTAGTAGGCGCCGGTGGTTCTATCTTGTAGTAGGCGCCGGTGGTTCTATCCAGTAGAGAGAGTACCGGTGGTTCTATCCAGTAGAGAGTACTGGTGGTTCTATCCAGTAGAGAGTACCGGTGGTTCTATCTTGTAGAGAGTACCGGTGGTTCTATCTTGTAGAGAGTACCGGTGGTTCTATCTTGTAGAGAGTACCGGTGGTTCTATCTTGTAGAGAGTACCGGTGGTTCTATCCAGTAGAGAGTACCGGTGGTTCTATCCAGTAGAGAGTACCGGTGGTTCTATCCAGTAGAGAGTACCGGTGGTTCTATCCAGTAGAGAGTACCGGTGGTTCTATCTTGTAGAGAGTACCGGTGGTTCTATCCAGTAGAGAGTATCGGTGGTTCTATCCAGTAGAGAGTACCGGTGGTTCTATCCAGTAGAGAGTACCGGTGGTTCTATCCAGTAGAGAGTACCGGTGGTTCTATCCAGTAGAGAGTACCGGTGGTTCTATCTTGTAGAGAGCACCGGTGGTTCTATCCAGTAGAGAGCACCGGTGGTTCTATCCAGTAGAGAGTACCGGTGGTTCTATCCAGTAGAGAGTACCGGTGGTTCTATCCAGTAGAGAGTACCGGTGGTTCTATCCAGTAGAGAGTACCGGTGGTTCTATCCAGTAGAGAGTACCGGTGGTTCTATCCAGTAGAGAGTACCGGTGGTTCTATCCAGGATAGGGTGCCAGTGGTTCTATCCAGTAGAGAGCATCGGTGGTTCTATCCAGGATAGGGTGCCAGGGGTTCTATCCAGTAGAGAGCACCGGTGGTTCTATCCAGGATAGGGTGCCAGTGGTTCTATCCAGTAGAGAGCACCGGTGGTTCTATCCAGGATAGGGTGCCAGTGGTTCTATCCAGTAGAGAGCACCGGTGGTTCTATCCAGGATAGGGTGCCAGTGGTTCTATCCAGTAGAGAGTACCGGTGGTTCTATCCAGGATAGGGTGCCAGTGGTTCTATCCAGTAGAGAGTACCGGTGGTTCTATCCAGGATAGGGTGCCAGTGGTTCTATCCAGTAGAGAGCACCGGTGGTTCTATCCAGGATAGTGTGCCAGTGGTTCTATCCAGTAGAGAGTACCGGTGGTTCTATCTTGTAGAGAGTACCGGTGGTTCTATCTTGTAGAGAGTACCGGTGGTTCTACCCAGTAGAGAGTACCGGTGGTTCTATCCAGTAGAGAGTACCGGTGGTTCTAACCAGTAGAGAGCACCGGTGGTTCTATCCAGGATAGGGTGCCAGTGGTTCTATCCAGTAGAGAGCACCGGTGGTTCTATCCAGGATAGGGTGCCAGTGGTTCTATCCAGTAGAGAGTACCGGTGGTTCTATCCAGTAGAGAGTACCGGTGGTTCTATCCAGGATAGGGTGCCAGTGGTTCTATCCAGTAGAGAGCACCGGTGGTTCTATCCAGGATAGGGTGCCAGTGGTTCTATCCAGTAGAGAGTACCGGTGGTTCTATCTTGTAGAGAGTACCGGTGGTTCTATCCAGTAGAGAGTACCGGTGGTTCTATCTTGTAGAGAGTACCGGTGGTTCTATCCAGTAGAGAGCACCGGTGGTTCTATCCAGGATAGGGTGCCAGTGGTTCTATCCAGTAGAGAGTACCGGTGGTTCTATCCAGTAGAGAGTACCGGTGGTTCTATCTTGTAGAGAGTACCGAAGGTTCTATCCAGTAGAGAGCACCGGTGGTTCTATCCAGGATAGGGTGCCAGTGGTTCTATCCAGTAGAGAGTACCGGTGGTTCTATCCAGTAGAGAGTACCGGTGGTTCTATCCAGGATAGGGTGCCAGTGGTTCTATCCAGTAGAGAGCACCGGTGGTTCTATCCAGGATAGGGTGCCAGTGGTTCTATCCAGTAGAGAGCACCGGTGGTTCTATCCAGGATAGGGTGCCAGTGGTTCTATCCAGTAGAGAGTACCGGTGGTTCTATCTTGTAGAGAGTACCGGTGGTTCTATCCAGTAGAGAGCACCGGTGGTTCTATCCAGGATAGGGTGCCAGTGGTTCTATCCAGTAGAGAGTACCGGTGGTTCTATCCAGTAGAGAGTACCGGTGGTTCTATCCAGGATAGGGTGCCAGTGGTTCTATCCAGTAGAGAGCACCGGTGGTTCTATCCAGGATAGGGTGCCAGTGGTTCTATCCAGTAGAGAGCACCGGTGGTTCTATCCAGGATAGGGTGCCAGTGGTTCTATCCAGTAGAGAGCGGCTGTAGTTCTCCAGTCATTTGTGTGGGGTTTACTCCCAGCAATCCTTGCTGAACAGTGTCAATTTAATCATAATTGTGATGTAAAAAACAATACAAAACACAATAAAAAATCTTGAAAATGTTAAATATTAACAGATTGAAGATAATTGGGAATTATGGTAAGTTTATTATGAATTTTGTACATAATTATCTGTAATATAAACATGACAGTCCCTAGTAATAATCATATATTAAAACAACTGTCATAGACAATGAAGCTCACAGTTTTGTCAATTTTTATTCGAAGGAGCAAAAACACAGCAAATTATTGAGTTAAATATTAAATCAGACCACTTGATTATATGTGAACATTATGCCTTTCAAAAGATCTAGCCCCACCTGCAGAATCATGTGTCAGTTGAGATATTGCTCAAGCTCAATATTTGACCATTTAATGCTTACTCTTGTAATATCTCTAACACATCAATGTTTTAAAGGAATACCTTAACCTTGACAGATTGAGTATAACATACTGGAATTGTATCAGCAATTGTCCGTAAAAAGTTTTCTTGGAGGAAATGTTTTTGAGCAATGTTTTTGCACGTGGTGCCAGGACATCTTTAGGATGAAAGAATCAAAAGCATTGTGATGGTTTTCAAGTATTTCAAGATGTTTAAATGTCTGCTGCCTGGAGTAGCTCAGAACTATGCATGTAGGGATAGTGTTTTAAATGGTACCTTGATAACATTGATATTAATGTAATTATTTGAATAAAAAAATGAAATATACAGATTTACAGGTTCAGTGCATCTGGAAAAAAACATTTACTTAGCCTCTGACCTGGATGCTTAAGAATGTTATAAATATATGTACATATGTGCTTATAATTTATTTATAGGTTTTAACTAAAACTTATAATGCTGTTTAAATGGTCGTAAATTGATGTTTTTTGTTCATAATTGTCAATGTTATATAATATAAAATTATCTTCACTGTTTGTTTTAGTTGCCGTATGCACTTGTGGATAAAACACTCTTGTTTACAGTGCGCATTCATTCCTAATGTTCATGTTGTTGTATCAAGTGCATAGTAGTAGCGTGTATGCATGTTAAGTGCACAATTATATGAAATGCTATCTATAATTGAAATCAGTGTCAAGCCACCCTTAGCCAGTTTTTTTATTATTTTGCTTGTGTTTGATTTACATGATAAAAACATGAAACTCGTATTGTAAAGAATCTCATATAATTTTGACATTACACTTTTTTAGTTTGTAGTTGTATTTGCATTTTTATCTAATACATCTGCATGATTACGAGTACGTGATGTCATAATGATGTAATTTACGTGATGATCTGTTTAACAAGGGGCTAATTGGGACATTTGATAAATGGGTATATTAATATGATTGTAAATGTATTTTATATCGCGGCATTTTTATGGAATTTTTACCATGGCCACTACCACAATATTTTGTCAGATCACTGTCTTTTGCAAGGATAAGCACATCATATGATCAAAGAAATTTTTTAAAGTTAATACTTGACTTAGGCTGTTTGTAAGAGTATGTTTTCAATAAATTGAAAGTGTTGCAAATTTTGCATACGTTTATGACCTTGACATTCTCTTCTAAATTGTTTTAAATTTTTTATTTTGTACACATGCTGTCAGTATCTGTAGTTATTTATTGTATTGTGAAGTCCCCCCCCCATTTACAACAAAGATAGGGTTATTCTTTGCGTGATTTCATATTGTCCTAATTATTAAGCGGAGGACTGAAGTATTGCCTGAACCTGTAGGTCAAGGTCACTACAACTGTTGCAGGCCAGATAACAGCGTTAATTTTAATTAATTCAATAAATGACAATGTGATCAATCATGTTTCTATTTAATTTCAACTAGATTGTGGAATCATTTTATTAAAAATCATGAAGTCAGAATGAGTGAAATGGAGAACATGCTTTTAATGTCTTATTGTTATTATCTCAGATGTGAAAAAGTACAATCAGGGTTGTTAATAATAAATGTATTCAATATACAAGGATTAATCCATTTATATGATAAACAATGATAAATCTGCCAATGTTATAAACATTGATAAATCCATCTATATGATATACAATGATCCATCCATCTATATGATATACAATGATCCATCCATCTATATGATATACAATGTTTAATCCATCTATATGATATACAATAATGAATCCATCTTATGTAACTAAAAAGCTCTACAAACCCACAATTTGTCAATAGTTAACATTGTACATTCAGTTGTTTGTTTATTTCTAGTATGTGAATACTCATGTGACCACATAACATTAATATGATGTAATTCTCTTGTAATCCACTTTTATTACAAAAGGACCAAAGACAATTGACTCTAATATTTTTCCTAGTCATTTTATGGCAAAATATCATTGTTTATAAATCCTAATAATATGATTATTGTAAACACAATATAGATAATCATATGGAATAATAAGGTCATTTTACAATGAAGGGTTCAATACAGATATGAATACAGATGCATTCCTATATTGTATAATCATATTGAAGGTTTTCAAACTTCTGTCCGGACAGTTGTCTGGGGTATTCCTCACCCACAGTATTAGGACATTGCTATAATGACATAATGCTCCGATGTATTAAAAAAACAAAAACAAAAAAAACAACAACGGGGCGACCGTGGCATAGTGGAAGAGTAGCCGATCTGACTGCTTAGCTCACCGCATGGGTCTTTCAGCTGACTTTCTGTGTGCCGGTGGTTCTACCTGGACATGTGTCTGGGTCTTCTTCCACCAAAAGGCTGGACGTTGCTATAATGATCATAAATGATCGCTGCAATGAATTTAAAAAAACAACAACAAAAAAACAAACAAACAAGCAGTATGGTTTTGCACTCTGGGCTCTTGTCCTGATACATATCTGTATTGGACATACGTGTTAGCCTGTAATTCCATGTTAAAGATTATGACATGAATACTGTGGTCCAACTTGTTATATCTATTCAACTTAATGTGCATTCAGTACTCCCCTTTTTTAAATTGAAAGAAAAGAATTAATTATCTCCCATAGTGGAAGGGTATTTTCATTTACCCACAAGGAAGGTAACAGTTTTAACAAGTTTGCAATTGGGATAATTAGAGTTAACTCCCTTTAGATTTTATTTTTTTTCTATTTTGAAGTGAGTTGCATTTCATAATTTTCTTGAAATTGCTTCAGTTATAAAGTACTTACATGAATTATGATATGATCTCCAAATAGTTTAATTCCTTTATTCAGTTTTTCAATGTTTATTGTCATAAAAGATTAGTCTCTTTAAATAAGCTGACAAAGCTGCGTATTATCTTATTTACATTATTGGCATGATCTGTGAAAGAATTGAAATTTTACATCTATAAACTGCTTGTTATTGCCCGTAAATTATAGCATAATATCACAAAAATATTAACACAAGCGGTTTAGTTGTCAAATAAATAACTAAAACACATTCTGCACTTGTTACTTTATTGGTATGAAACTATTGTATAATGTACCTACTTTTATGACAATTTTTATCCATTGTGTACAGTTTAAGCATGGAAGGCAACTTCCTAAACAGACCGAATTATGAATTTATGGTTCGAATATAGTCAGAGAGTGATCCATATTCATTGTTGTGACAAAGCATGAAACCTTTTTGATGTGATATGTTTGCTAACTGATATATTGTAAATGATTTCTAGAAATAAAAGGCTTTGCAATGGCATTTGTTGGATTGTACATTTATTTTCAATCAGCCCAACTCCTAACAAAAATTTGAATGAATAGTTCATGAATGAATCTTGATAGCAGTTTTGCTGTATAATCAGGTTGCCACGCGTGCGAAGTGATGAGGCACATTACACAATCAGATACTTCTACCACACTATCTCTTCTACTTTGACATGCTCCCACTCTACCTATTTTAATACACTGCAACTCTCACGTATACTTAAATACGCTCCCATTTCTACCTCCTACCACCCTCTCACCTCTACATTGATACTCACCCACTTCTACCAGATCCCACCCTATCACTCCTACTTAGATACACTCGCACTCTTACCCACTCCCACCCTCTCACTCCTACTTTGGTTCACTCCCACTATTACCCGCTCCCACCCTCTCACTCCTACTTTGATACACTCCCACTCATGTCCACTCCCACCATCTCACTCCTAATTTGATACACTCCCACTCATACCCGCTCACACCCTTTCACTCCTACTTTTATACACTCCCACTCATACCCGCTCCCATCCTCTCGCTCCTACTTTGATACACTCCGATGTTTACCCCCTCCCACCCTCTCACTCCTAATTTGATACACTCCCACTCCTACCCGCTCCCGTCCTATCACTCCTACTTTGGTACACTCCCACTCATACCCGCTCCCACCATCTCACTCCTAATTTGATACACTCCCACTCATACCCAGCTCCCACCCTCTCACTCCTAATTTGATACACTCCCAATCATACCCGCTCCCACCATCTCACTCCTTATTTGATACACTCCCACTCATACCCAGCTCCCACCCTCTCACTCCTAATTTGATACACTCCCAATCTTACCCGCTCCTACCCTCTCACTCCTAATTTGATACACTCCCACTCATACCCAGCTCCCACCCTCTCACTCCTAATTTGATACACTCCCAATCTTACCCGCTCCTACCCTCTCACTCCTAATTTGATACACTCCCACTCTTACCCGCTCCCACCATCTCACTCCTACTTTGGTACACTCCCACTCTTACCCGCTCCCACCATCTCACTCCTGCCTTGATACACTTCAACTCTCACTCCTACTTTGATACTCTCCCACTCTCACTCCTACTCTGATATACTCCCACTGCTACCCGCTCCCACCCTCTCACTCCTAATTTAATACACTCTCACGCATACCCGCTCCTATCCTATAAATCCTACTTTGATACACTCCCACTCATACCCGCTCCAACCATCTCACTTCTACTTTGGTTCACTCCATCTATTACCCGCTCCCACCATCTCACTCCTACTTTGATACACTCCCACTCATGTCCACTCCCACCATCTCACTCCTAATTTGATACACTCCCACTCATATCCGCTCCGACCCTTTCACTCCTACTTTTTTACACTTCCACTCATACCCGCTCCCATCCTCTCACTCCTACTTTGATACACCCCGATTTTTACCCCCTCCCACCCTCTCACTCCTAATTTGATACACTCCCACTCCTATCCGCTCCCGTCCTATCCCTCCTACTTTGGTACACTCCCACTCATACCCGCTCCCACCATCTCACTCCTAATTTCATACACTCCCACTCCTATCCGCTCCCGTCCTATCCCTCCTACTTTGGTACACTCCCACTCATATCCGCTCCCACCATCTCACTCCTAATTTGATACACTGCCACTCATACCCAGCTCAGACCCTCTCACTCCTAATTTGATACACTCCCAATTTTATCCGCTACCACCCTCTCACTCCTTATTTGATACACTCCCACTCATACCCAGCTCCCACCCTCTCACTCCTAATTTGATACACTTCCAATCTTACCCGCTCCTACCCTCTCACTCCTAATTTGATACACTCCCACTCATACCGGCTCCTACCATCTCACTCCTACTTTGGTACACTCCCACTCTTACCCGCTCCCACCATCTCTCTCCTGCTTTGATACACTTCAACTCTCACTCCTACTTTGATACTCTCCCACTCTCACTCCTACTCTGATATACTCCCACTGCTACCCGCTCCCACCCTCTCACTCCTAATTTAATACACTCTCACGCATACCCGCTCCTATCCTATAAATCCTACTTTGATACACTCCCACTCATACCCGCTCCAACCATCTCACTTCTACTTTGGTTCACTCCCACTATTACCCGCTCCCACCATCTCACTCCTACTTTGATACACTCCCACTCATACCCTCTCCAACCATCTCACTCCTACTTTGGTACACTCCCACTCTTACCCGCTCCCACCATCTCACTCGTACTTTGATACACTCCCACTCATACCCGCTCCCACCATCTCACTCCTGCTTTGATACTCTCCCACTCTCACTCCTACTTTGATACACTCCCACTCATACCCGCTCCCACCATCTCACTCCTGCCTTGATACACTTCAACTCTCACTCCTACTTTGATACTCTCCCACTCTCACTCCTACTCTGATATACTCCCACTGCTACCCGCTCCCACCCTCTCACTCCTAATTTAATACACTCTCACGCATACCCGCTCCTATCCTATAAATCCTACTTTGATACACTCCCACTCATACCCGCTCCAACCATCTCACTTCTACTTTGGTTCACTCCATCTATTACCCGCTCCCACCATCTCACTCCTACTTTGATACACTCCCACTCATGTCCACTCCCACCATCTCACTCCTAATTTGATACACTCCCACTCATATCCGCTCCGACCCTTTCACTCCTACTTTTTTACACTTCCACTCATACCCGCTCCCATCCTCTCACTCCTACTTTGATACACCCCGATTTTTACCCCCTCCCACCCTCTCACTCCTAATTTGATACACTCCTACTCCTATCCGCTCCCGTCCTATCCCTCCTACTTTGGTACACTCCCACTCATACCCGCTCCCACCATCTCACTCCTAATTTCATACACTCCCACTCCTATCCGCTCCCGTCCTATCCCTCCTACTTTGGTACACTCCCACTCATACCCGCTCCCACCATCTCACTCCTAATTTGATACACTGCCACTCATACCCAGCTCAGACCCTCTCACTCCTAATTTGATACACTCCCAATTTTATCCGCTACCACCCTCTCACTCCTTATTTGATACACTCCCACTCATACCCAGCTCCCACCCTCTCACTCCTAATTTGATACACTTCCAATCTTACCCGCTCCTACCCTCTCACTCCTAATTTGATACACTCCCACTCATACCGGCTCCTACCATCTCACTCCTACTTTGGTACACTCCCACTCTTACCCGCTCCCACCATCTCTCTCCTGCTTTGATACACTTCAACTCTCACTCCTACTTTGATACTCTCCCACTCTCACTCCTACTCTGATATACTCCCACTGCTACCCGCTCCCACCCTCTCACTCCTAATTTAATACACTCTCACGCATACCCGCTCCTATCCTATAAATCCTACTTTGATACACTCCCACTCATACCCGCTCCAACCATCTCACTTCTACTTTGGTTCACTCCCACTATTACCCGCTCCCACCATCTCACTCCTACTTTGATACACTCCCACTCATACCCTCTCCAACCATCTCACTCCTACTTTGGTACACTCCCACTTTTACCCGCTCCCACCATCTCACTCGTACTTTGATACACTCCCACTCATACCCGCTCCCACCATCTCACTCCTGCTTTGATACTCTCCCACTCTCACTCCTACTTTGATACACTCCCACTCATACCCGCTCCCACCATCTCACTCCTGCCTTGATACACTTCAACTCTCACTCCTACTTTGATACTCTCCCACTCTCACTCCTACTCTGATATACTCCCACTGCTACCCGCTCCCACCCTCTCACTCCTAATTTAATACACTCTCACGCATACCCGCTCCTATCCTATAAATCCTACTTTGATACACTCCCACTCATACCCGCTCCAACCATCTCACTTCTACTTTGGTTCACTCCATCTATTACCCGCTCCCACCATCTCACTCCTACTTTGATACACTCCCACTCATGTCCACTCCCACCATCTCACTCCTAATTTGATACACTCCCACTCATATCCGCTCCGACCCTTTCACTCCTACTTTTTTACACTTCCACTCATACCCGCTCCCATCCTCTCACTCCTACTTTGATACACCCCGATTTTTACCCCCTCCCACCCTCTCACTCCTAATTTGATACACTCCCACTCCTATCCGCTCCCGTCCTATCCCTCCTACTTTGGTACACTCCCACTCATACCCGCTCCCACCATCTCACTCCTAATTTCATACACTCCCACTCCTATCCGCTCCCGTCCTATCCCTCCTACTTTGGTACACTCCCACTCATACCCGCTCCCACCATCTCACTCCTAATTTGATACACTGCCACTCATACCCAGCTCAGACCCTCTCACTCCTAATTTGATACACTCCCAATTTTATCCGCTACCACCCTCTCACTCCTTATTTGATACACTCCCACTCATACCCAGCTCCCACCCTCTCACTCCTAATTTGATACACTTCCAATCTTACCCGCTCCTACCCTCTCACTCCTAATTTGATACACTCCCACTCATACCGGCTCCTACCATCTCACTCCTACTTTGGTACACTCCCACTCTTACCCGCTCCCACCATCTCTCTCCTGCTTTGATACACTTCAACTCTCACTCCTACTTTGATACTCTCCCACTCTCACTCCTACTCTGATATACTCCCACTGCTACCCGCTCCCACCCTCTCACTCCTAATTTAATACACTCTCACGCATACCCGCTCCTATCCTATAAATCCTACTTTGATACACTCCCACTCATACCCGCTCCAACCATCTCACTTCTACTTTGGTTCACTCCCACTATTACCCGCTCCCACCATCTCACTCCTACTTTGATACACTCCCACTCATACCCTCTCCAACCATCTCACTCCTACTTTGGTACACTCCCACTCTTACCCGCTCCCACCATCTCACTCGTACTTTGATACACTCCCACTCATACCCGCTCCCACCATCTCACTCCTGCTTTGATACTCTCCCACTCTCACTCCTACTCTGATACACTCCCACTGCTACCCGCTCCCACTCTCTCACACCTATTTTGATACACTCCCACTTCTACCAGCTCCCACCCTCTGACTCCTACTTTGAAACACTCCCTCTTCTACCAGCTCCCACCATCTCATTTTTTGAAACACTCCCACTCCTTCCCGCCCCCACCTCCTAACTCCTACATTGATACACTCCAACTCTCACTCCTACTTTTACACGCTTCCACTTTTACACACTTCAACCCACTCACTCCTACTTTGATACGATCCCACTCCTACACTCTTCCACAACATAACTCTTACCTTGATACACTATCTCTCCTACTTTGACACGCTCCCATTACTACACTCTCCCACCCTCTCACTCCTTCTTTGATACTGCCCCACTCCTACCCGCTCCGACCCTCTCGCTTCACGTCGATACGCTCCCACTATCTCACTCCTACTATGACACTGTTACACTGTCCGCACTCACGCGCCTCATGACTACTTTGACACGCTTCCACAATGCCCCTTTTGACACATATTCTCCAATCACTTATACTTTGACATTATCCCTTCCTCTCACTCCTTGTTTAACACTTTCCCATCCTCTCACTCCTGGTTTGACACTTTCCCACCCTCTCACTCCTGGTTTGACAATTTCCCACGCTCTCACTCCTACATTGACACGCACTCGCACGCCTCTTGACACACACCCCTACTTTGACACACTTTCACATTCTCAATTGTACTTTGACAATCTACCAAACTCTCACTCCTACTCTGAAACGCACCCACAATCACACCCCACTCCCACACTCTGACTTTAACACCGACTCACTATCCTACCCACCTCACACCTTCACTCACGTTGTCACCCACTCACTCTCACACCCACATTTTATTTTCCTCACAACGGACAGCATCCACAATTTGCGCTGGTGAGATATGAACCCACGACCAGTCAGATGCGCTAACCCTTGTGCCATGGAGGTGCTACATCAACAATATATTTGGGACTAATTTTAATCCTTATTAAAACAGAATCAATTCCTTATTGACATATGTAAATGGATTCAGTTCATATAAATCGAATCAATGGCTTTTCCTTTCAAGCATTGTTAAACTTGTATTGAAATGATATTTTTGTTTTTTTCTCAAAAGTGCAAAATTCAATCTTAAAGTGCGTTAAAGGTGGTATTTGACAGTTTGAACCAAATAGTTTTTCTTAAATAACCAAATAAGGCATGGTTACCTGAAAATGTCCTGCCAAATACTTTTAATTGATGCACTAGATTTGTGTGAACAGTGACGCATAAATCCCCACTCGTCATTGCAAATGGGTATTTCCTATCTGAGCCAAGCTGCAGAGAGTAGCTAAAATTGTTTTGAGATAAAGTTATATCGTCCGCTATGACGTCGACATCTATTTTAGCAGAGACCACTCCCGTGCTTATTTATATATTTGGGAAGAATGTACATTAAATGTGATTTTTCAGATTTATAATGTCTAACAATATAGAGAGTGTTGTAAATTTCTTTACTAAGACTAAAGTATGGGTTTATGCAGACATTATGCCCTTAATCTCCCAAAGCAGTGGTAAGGTACCGTTATATATTAATTTTAAGTGTTTATTAACGAGTTTTACTGCCCCAAAATTGAGATTCTGTTGAAAATCGTCAAAGCTTATAGATTTAAAAAATGTAGTGTAATAGATGATGGAAGCCAAAGTGTTGATTGCTAACAACTTTTATTTAGAACAAAACACGATGTACGGGCTCGGGGCTGAGACTGGCCCTACTGCGAGGCACACACACACACACACACGCACGCACGCACGCACGCACGCACGCACACACAAACACACACACACACACAAGCTCTGGAGGCTAGCTATATTGCGACTCCGTATTTAGTAAGACTTCTCGTTTATGAACCCGCGGTTGCTACGATAATAATAAACAAGTCTAGTTCTTATGTAAATGTAATACAATTGGTCTAGACAGATAATTACGTTTATATCAATACCTTCGTACGGTTGTGTAATATAGTCTGGCCCGCGAATGGTTTACAATCTGTCCCTTATATTACTGATTATGTCACAAAAGAATGGACATTGTACGTGTTTATTAACGAGTTTTACTGCCCCAAAATTATTGTTGAAAATTGTCAAAGCTTTGACTTAAGTGTGATGTTTTTCTATAGAATTATACACAAATACCCCAAACACAGGTCAGATATTGTTACATATATTAGATGTAGGCAAACTGTCGGATAGCACCTTTAAGATTTTACAACATATATCCCACCCTTATTTTGATAACTGTGATGTCAACTGTACGGAACAGCTACATTTTACATTGGAAATACGTTCATACTTCCATCCATGGTTTATTAAAAGAACACGTTTAAATAACAGTGTTATCATATTACCATATTTCTACTTACTTTGTTTTTATGGTCACCTTTATATTCTAATATAATATATAATTCTAATATTTCTGGGAGTCTTTTTTAAAACATACTGAGTTATGCCCGATCGCCAGAAACCATGAAAAATATCTGAATGTATTTGAAGACAATAAAAGACGATACATTATCTGACGAACGACAACTCCGGACATGCGTTGGTTAGTTGGACATAAAGGTGGTATCCGACAGTTTGTCTATATCTTATTCATGTAAAAGTTTCTGTCCCGGGAAGTTTGAGCATGATCGATGCATAAACTTATACTTTAGTTTAAGTACAGTCGGTTTATAACATAAGTGTAGAAGAGCACATGTCATGAATTCGGTCGTTTTAATTGTCCATTCTTTCCAAATCTATAAATAAGCATGATGGAGATTTCAGTTAAAAATAGACATGACGTCACAGCTTATTACCCGGGCGGGTATGTAACGTGATCCTAAAAGTAAGTGGTCACGTGGTTTCCTTGTTTAAAAATTGCTAACCGAGCAGTGTGGCTCAGATAGGAAGTACCTGTTAGCAATGACGTGTGGGGATTTATGTTTTACTGTTTACACATATCTCGGGCATCATTTAACAGCATTTTGCAGGACCCTTTCAGGTAACAATGACTTCTTTGGTTAAAAAGTTTTAGGTCAAAACTATCGGATACCAACTTTAAACTGAGCTGACAAATTGGCAGATTGTCAAATGCAAGTTTATAACATTAAGTTCTACTTGTTTAAGAAACTCACTGAAGCAGAATACCGTCCCAAAACCATCGTACAACACTGCTTACCAAACCATCGAATAGCACTGCTAACGGGTGAGAAAACTCCCAGCCTAACCCAAGTGGTTCGAAGTTGCCAAATTTGCTACGCTATATACGTCGTAAGAAGTGGAAGTGATATTCACTGAGGATTGCTAAAGTGAACATATGTAGATGATTTCCGGTATGTTAATATATCTATTTTCCTGTAGTACAGTTGTTTTAAAAAGATGTGGTGTCACCAGAACTGAATATATTTTTGTATATTTTTCTACAGTCTAGTTGTGTGTCGTATTCATACAGGATAGAACGGCAACTTGCAAATTTACCGGTCCAATTTATATTCTAATTCTTCTTTGACATTTAACTTTTCATTAGACACTCCAAGGTCATATCAGATGTATTGAAGACGTATTACCTTAGTTAACAACTTATACAATCACATGACAAAGTCTTAAAATAAATTTAAAAACTAGATACATGTATGTCGTTGGTAACAGACATATGCTATCATGCAGTCATGTCCAGTAAAGCAAATTTTGTAATTGTCATAGAGGTATTTGAGTTATAAAAAGGACAATAGCATTAGATTTATAAATGTGACTATAATGAATTGTTTGCCTTCTATAATTTGTTTTCAATAGGCAAACAAGAGGGTCATGATGGCCCTTAATCGCTCACCTGAGGGCACAGGCTTTTAGTAGGCTCATATCTGATGTCAAATTATTAAGAGTTGTTTACTTTAGAAATCTTTGGTGAAGATTGGACCATAAATGTGGCAACTTTGCTGATATCATTTTCTAGAATTTTACCTAGTAACCTACTAAATCCTCATGATTCACTTCAAAACATGCGTAAGATTTCATACTGGCAAACATTCAGGCCAAGTTTGGTGAAGATTTGGCCATCAATATGGCCTCTAAATGTTTTCACAAGGTTTTTCTAAAACCTAGTGACCTTGTTACAAACTCACCCAAGATTTCTTGCAGGCAAACATTCTAGCCATGTTTAGTGAAGATTGACCTGTAAATGGGCCTCTAGTGTGTTCACAATCTATTTCTAAGATTTGACATAGTGATCTTCTTTTTGACCCCATGTGACCCAGTCATAAACTCAACTAAGGCTTCAGGCTGGCAAATATTTTAAGCAAGTTTAACGAAGATTGAGTGATAAATGTGGCCTCTAGTGTGTTCAAAAGCCGTTTCTAAGATTTGACCTAGTGACCCACTTTTTGACCCCACGTGACCCAATAACGAACTTTCGTGCAGGCAAATGTTCTATCCAAGTTAGATGAAGATTGGCCTACAAATATGGCCTCTCATATGTTCACAAGCTTTTTCAAAGATTTGATTTAGTGACCTAATTTTTGACCCCACGTGACCCAGTTACGAACTCATTCAACATTTAATGCAGATAAACATTCTGACGAAGTTTGGTAAATATTGCGGTATAAATGAGATCACTAGTGTGTTTATATTTGTACGTTTTTCCTAGTTTTTGACCTCAGGTGACCCAAAAATGATCTTATCTAAGATTTATGCAGGCCAACACTCTGACCAAGTTTAATGAAGATTGGATAAAAACTGTGGCCTCTAGCGTGTTCCCAAGCTGACATGTTGACGCCGCACGACGGACGACGGATAACGGACGAAAGGGTATCATAATAGTTCACCTTGAGCACGTTGTGCTCAGGTGAGCTTAAATACATCAGATAAAAATAAAATAAAATATAGTGTGACCTTGACCTTCGTTTAACCGACCTGGGTCTTGTGCGTGACACTATTTTTGAATTAGTGGGTGATAACAGACCGTATATATCGTGACACCATTTTATAGCAGAAAAAAACAGCAAAAACCAATAACAGGACTTGATGAGTTAGCAGTATGAATTAATGCTAAATAAATAGCTACTGTCAGAGTCTTTGCGCGTAAAGTGTCCCCAAACACGCATAAAAGCACTTTTATATTTCACGTCTGTACTGTACTGTGACTACCGAAGCAGGTCCGGGAGTTGGTCCACTTTCTCCACCAAGACACCCGGCAGCCTCTTTATATCGTCTTTATGTATCTGGAAGAATAACTGTATAAAAACAACTAAATAAAGTATGTCTACTATAAACATATTTAAATTGCAGAAAAATGTGTACATAATAATTTCAATCAGAATACAAATCAATACTATACATAATGTTAACATTATAACAAGCCAATACTGCAATTTTTGCAATACTGCATCTAAATGCGATTCCGTATGAAAGATTTACATACAGCTAGATACCTATTCAGACGATTTTTTTTGCGCCGTCATGCTCCATTAATGAATAATTGTTATGGTAGTTACAAATAATCCTAATTGATCTTCCCATTGTTCAGCGAACGCATCTATACAAAACATGTTTGGTTCCAAAACCTTGAATACAATTTTGGCAGCATTTCATTGTAATACGATGCGTACCAGTCGACCTCAAGTTCTCTAAACCAACATTTGCATACTATCATACGATATTCCCCAGTCATCGAATCCTACCAAAGGAACCCACTCAATTTCTAAAGAAACTGAATTTTCCACACACAACTTAAATATGTATGTAAGCAATATCTAGTAAGTTCCTTTTTCATAGATCCTGTAAGCGCTGTAGATCTAACACCCTGGTTATCTTGATACCATTTCATCCTTTGATGCTCCACACTAAACAAGCTTCCGAATACACTATTTTAGTGCATTAATGGGACTGTTTCAATTTTTTATTCAACATAGGCAAGTTTTCATTCCAAAAAAGCAACTGTTGCATGCTTTCTTCACTCAAGGTCATATATGAATCCCAATAAAGAGCATTCAAAATATCTGCACTCAAAGATCTGGTCTTTATTTGAGAAATATTACCAATAACCACTGACATTGAAATTAGTTGGCCAGCTGCACTTTTTCTAACAGAATCACGTACTTTGTGCTTTACTGAGTCAATCAACTTATTAATTGTAGAATATGCTTTACATAATCTACGATCTGGTATAGAAAGAACTACTTCTAAAATATCGAGATTGCAATATAAAAACTCCAAATTCCGAACAGGTGAATATCGAGATTGCAATATAAAACCTCCAAATTCTGAACAGGGGATCATATTCATTTCGTTGCGTTTGGAATAAAACCAGAGTTCAGGTTATCAGTCTAAATCATGAACCCTAATCTCGCTGCACTCTCATAAGAACCTGAACACAAAGCCCATCATCTAAAAACACTGTGACAGATAAGCCCGCTGAACGCCATTTTCGTGATAATGGTCTGCATAGCTTATAAAACAAATTACAAGCGGTAGATAATCCAAAAGGCAAAACAAGAAATTTATAATACATTGGATTACCGCCCTTGTCAACCCATGAAAATTCCAAGTACTCATTATGAGCCTGATACATTTTATTCAAATGATAAGCACTTCTCAAATCAATCTTAATCATGAAATCACCTTTCTGAATTAATGTTAGTGCAATTTTACCTTCGTATTTCACAGACTGTTTCTGTAAGTGTTTATTCACTTATCTTTACTCTAATATCAAGCGTTTTTGTCAGAATTTTGAACTGACACAGTTAATGAGTTCACCACACATGGAGGCTCATTGCTTATTTCAATTAAATGTCTTTCCAATAAATCTTTAATAGCTTCGAAAACAAATTCTGGTTCTGAAATAGCCGACTTAATATTTTACAATGGTTTGTTTCTGGCATAGAAAACAGTGGGATTTTGTAGCCATTTTCAATAACGTCTAATAGCAAACATTAGCATCTATATTTCTATATACGAACTATTTAAGTCTACATATCACAATCATTTGTTTCTATCCCTGTTCGTATTCGAAAAAATCATGCGTAAAACGCTGAAAATCATATTCATCTTTCATATTGTCAGTGTCATCATTTTCGCATACTGGCTTGCTGACTATTGTTTGCACCTGCACGCACATACGGGCAGTTTCGCCGGAAATTGGTAGTTTCTCTACAGGCAAAACATGGCCATGAAGCTGCGGAACTGCCAAAACTAGAGGCTTTGCTGAAACCGTAAATACCACCGAAACTAGAAGAGACGTCGTTGCCGAAACCGGAAAAGGCACTGAAACCGTTGCTGTAGGGCCAGTATGGAGAGTGTTGGGTACGAAAACGACCTCTTCCCCCTGGAACTCGAAAAGGCTGATGGCCAAAATAACGACTGCTATTACCAGTTATACCATAAGAACCATTGCCTCGCGTTGCCGAACGATTCTTTTTGAGAGCTCTGACCTCTGCCCGAGTTATCTTGTTTTAATCATCTCTATCTCTAGCCACAGGGTTTGTTTCATATTGCCTCACCGTTTCCAATCCACCAGCTGAACTATCGGCAATTCTTATCAGTATGTTTCTAATATCTAATTTACCGGCCAGGTCCTCTATTAATTCATTGCAATATTCATATTTGCAACTGCCCAACGGCCATGAAGCTTGTTTTAACACATCCAAATACTCGCTACTAAACTGAAATTGTACTTTATTGCCCTCACATCTCTATTTGATATCGTGTTCCGTTTACAGTTTCATCACTTGACTAAAAACAGTAATATAAATAGTGTTCACCTTACTTTTCAAGTAACTTAATTCAGCCAATCTAATACTCAACTGCGATTAAATTGGATTTACCTTCTCCCCCGCATTTACCTCATCCATTATTAAAGAACGAGAAATAAAATCCGAGTCCGCCCACGAGAAATTCAACACGCCAAATGCAAAATTATCTATATTCGTCTCGTCAGACTGTCCAAACCTTTATACAAAACGAAATCCTCGTGCATATCTTACAACGCCACCTAGCGTTCATTACATTCAACTAAGAAAAATCAATATTCTTCTTATTCGTTTTCACTCAACCGAAGAAAAGTACAAAATCACCGTGTTGAATGTATTTACAAGCTTGCATATGTAATATCTAGAGAATGGTTTAACACAAGCAGCGAATGTTCCATTAGGTTACTCTCAGACTAAGACAGCTTAAGTTTTAACAATACTCATTTACAAATGTACGTACCATACCAGGGGACCTTTAATGAGCACAAAATATGGAAACAGAAAATGTAAATGTCATGGCTCGTCAATTCTTTACTACCGACGTAATTTGTATATTACTGCTTCTCATGTTTGTCACGTAAGTTCATTAAATAGTCCCCTATTTATTCTTAGCCAAATATTACGTCTGACTTGTAAAACGTGAACAAAATTGATGCTACGATGGCTAGATTGTTTAAAATAAAATATAACAAAACAAAACAAAAACATAAAAGAAAAAGAAAATACGTATTTATTTTCAAATACGTTGTTATTATTTGTTTTGCATTGAGCACATAATCAAAGTCTGCACAGCGCAAACGTGATTCAGTTTACCACAGTCCGACGTTGATACAACATCGGGAAAGACATTTCTGTCTGATTTCATAAGCGACGCTCAACTGTACGTCTATACTGCCAACTATATGTTTATTTTTGCAGACCCCAGCAATCAAATGAATGATTGCCAGTCCTATAACAATATTTTACCGTTTTCATTACATATTAGAAAGAGTAGCGCTGAAATTGAATTGATTGGAACATAAAAAGTAATGCTGTGATGTGCTTTTGTTTACAGGTTAAATTTATGATCATGACGTTTACCTGCACTATGACTCCTTTGGTACTGCTTTTGCTGGAATTTCTCATTCCCACTGGTCAAGGTAAGCATACCTTGGAAACATTGCGTATTCTATGCGCTTAAAGGCATGAGACATCACCAACAATAAAGAGATTGTTACATGATATTATAGGCACATGACATATGGATCACAAGATTCGCACATTACATGTAATTAAGTATTGTATCGTTATCGGATCATACCAGAACCTCTTAATGACCAAAGTACAAACATAAGTGATTTTCCCGCATGCACTTTACGATAATGTCCTGAGAAAACAACATCTCACATAAACACAACCTTTCCGACATATTCCATTTTCCGTATCCGATGAGATAAGAAAGCGATCTGTTGAAAAAGAACCTGTCTATCAGGCTAAGAAACATTGGTGTACTTCGTACGACGTCCCAACACTTTTGTATTTTTCAGTAGTGTCTGTTCGCTGCGGTATTAACATGTATTAAAAAATGTCACCATCTTTATTGCCTTATTATCCTATTTGAAAAGGAACATGGTTACCTTAACCATCTTACTAAGCATATGATGTTCATTTCAAATGTGAAGTAGACGCCCTTTTCAAAAAAAGTAGGCTGGCCTTTATGGACGCTTGCTGTTGTTTATACGATTTTACTAATCCAATGTTACATATTGGACACTGAATTTACTTCTTCATCTGCACTATCATTGTACAGACTGATGTCATACAGTTTTATTAGTGTATATAATAAGCAGTTATTAATGTACAATGCATTTCTTCAATGTCATTTGAAATTACTTCATTGTATTTAGAGAATTGCTTGACAATGGAGAGACATGCCGTTTATAAAGGCTTTAAAACAAGATAAACATTTACTTTTAAAGTAAACGATAATTAACCAAAATATAATACTCAGAAAAAAGTGGCAAATATGTCCTTCCTATGCTTTTTTGAATGACAACTGTGTTTTTCTTCTGTATAAAAATTACACCGTTCAAACTAGGGCATTTTCTTAATATACAAACTCGATGACCCTTTTTGAGTCTCGTATTGACGCAGCATTTATAGACTTACTTTAAGGGTGAGTGTGTGAATGTGTATTCAAAATAAAGCGAATTTGCTAACAGTATGCTGCTAATGTGAAAGCGTATATTTTTTCTAAACGATGTATACTTTTTTAAAGAAACTACAGATACAAATTAAAACAACGTGCTTGCATGTACGTCTTATTAGATAAACTATATCATAAAGAAACTGAATCGACATTAACAAATATAATCTGGCTAAAATGGCCAAAAGCTCATTTAAAACAGCACAAGGTCATCGTAGGAAGTCGCATGTTTTATTTGTCTCGTGTCATTGTAAAACAACACATTGAAAACACAAACCGACTATGACCCTGCAGTTGTTTTCGATTGACAATTTAAACGTTAAATTGGGGGATAGTTTTGAGATGATGGGACAGTGCAATGTTGGTGGTAGTATGGGTGTCTGTCATTGGCTTTGTCGCACAGAGTTAGAACAAAACAACGTAAACATGTTGTTTTTTTTTCTGCGTAAATTAACACTGCTTTAGTGCTTCGCGTAATTGTCATTCAAACATCAGGGTAAGAACTTAACGATAGACATTATTATTTTATCACGTGCTTTTTTTTAACACGTGTTCACATATACCCATTGGAATCCATAAAGGAAATGTACACACCGTAATAAAATATAGTGTATGCATGTTTTAATTTTCAGCATCAGTCATTCTAGGATGTCCCATCTTTCGGTATATGTCAAATGGAACTTGTTATAAATGCCCTGATAATTGTAGAGTATGTGTCTCTGACACCAACTGTTCCTTGTGTGAAAAGGGGTTCTACGGCCCTGTCTGTGAGGACAGGTGTGTGGAAGGGTGTACAGGGACATGCCACAAATTTTTCGGACACTGTACCTACGGTTGCCCAGATGGGGAGTACCCAGGAGAAGGCAATGCTTGTCACCTTTGTCCACTACATTGCTCTGTATGCGAATCCAAGTCGAAATGCGCTCTGTGTGAAGATGGAGACTTCGGTGAAGGCTGTCAAGAAAGATGTCCTGAACATTGTACTATATGCAATAAAACTACAGGACAGTGCTTACAGTGCAAAGACTCGTATTTTAGGCTAAATGGACAGTGTAACAGTTGCCCATATGGGTGTATATTTTGCAACACTTCGGACAATTGCCAATCTTGTGAGGACGGATTTCACGGTCCAGTCGATGGTCGCTGTCTGTATAAGTGTCCAACTTATGGTGTTATAACATACAACGTTCCGTACGAAGACGGTCGGTGTGGGATCTGGCAGGATACGGATAAAAACATTTGTCATCTACAATCTGAGAGTCACAGTTGCACATCAAGCGGTAACTGCATTCAGTACATTCGCTGCCATTCCTCAGTCCGGTGTATGGACCAACAGTACAAACAGACTCCATGTGCAACGATCATGCAGTATGAGTGCAAGCATAAATGTAAATATTTACTAAGTATTTATGGATGTGAGACAACCTGCACCGTACAGGCTAGCGGCCACAAACATAACAACCCGATATGTATGGCCGATACCGGCTTTATTAATCTACGAACATTCGAGAACACTGCAAAAGCCGACTGCAGCCAGGAACAAGGTAGTATGTTTAATCTTTCTTTGTCTGGAGAACAAATCGGTTAGCTTAAATGTTCTATCAGAAAGTTTGGAAGAAGGAGTTTTTCCTAAATAATCAAATTAGCCAAATAAAGTCAGTTTTGCCTGAAAAGTTCATTGACAATGAACTTCCTTGATACTAAGCATTAATCCCCTACGTCTTTGCAACCAGGTACCCTTCTTTGTGAGCCACACTGCTGCAAATGAGCTAAAAGATCTACCTGACAACTCCCGATTGAGATCAGGTTATATCCTTATCCGTGTAGTCCGCTCTGAAGTCGAGATATTTAAAAGAAATTACATTCGGGTTTACATTTAGATTTTGAAAACATGAAACATTTAGAGCGATGTGTTCGCATTTTTTTACTGGCCGACAATATATGTAGTGTTTAAATTCACCTTTACTTACATTCCACAAAAGTATGACGAACTATTGTTACACGAATTTGATATAGTCAAACGATACCACATTTAAAATACAGGTGCCGCCATTGCAGTGTAAAATCGCGGCCTTGTAACTGTTCCCATTTCACGTCTCCTCAGCGTGTGGGTGAGAGTACCGAACCGCTGACTTAATTAGGTGATCTTCCGTGAGCGTTTACATCCATGCTTAACAAACGTGTCACTAAAAATAAGAGCACATTTACGTGTCTATAAGGAAAAGAAACACGATCAATCTTAGTTATTTCGTCCGTTAATCCTCACTTTTCGAGTTCCATGATTTAGTCTAAATTATCACACAAATTTTTCTCGTCGCCGCTAAATCATACCAGGAAGTAACACTTTATATTAACACTGGCAGACAATTTAATGGTAAAAATAGGTTTGAATTGCCTTGTGTAGTTTTTTATACATTTGATTGCATGTCTAACCGGCGCAAACTTATATACAATTAAGCAAAAGTCATACATTGACGATACATAAACTATGTTATGTTGTTTTAGTCTCTGGCAATGGACACGGTTCCACAACAATGAAATATGGACTCGCATTTGCTGTACTCGCCAGTTTTGTCAGCCAAATTGTCATCTTCATATTAATGTAAGTATGTCATGTATGCACCATCTTACCCTATTGTCCATGTGCTTGTATACAATACAATCGTAATCAGTCCCGAACACGTTTTTTGTTGTTGTTGTTGCTTTTAATCAGTTAAATCATAGCAAAAATTACAACAACATAGAATAAAAACACCTTCCGATCACTAGTTTAAGTTGAGGGTTGTGCAGAACACATAAAATTTCTGTAATATGTGGCAAATTGGCCTTGGTGATTATTTGCCAATTGTTAACTTATTTTATTAAACTATTGTGGCTGAACTCATAAAACAGATAACGTCTCAAACAGTCAGGTGAATTGTTTATACTTAATCTATCTGCAAAACTGCACACTTGCTCACGAACTGGGCTTTTTGTTTGGCAATTAAACATAATTATCAATCAATAATCTTACATGTTCTGTACACAATAATCTGATGTATCTTCTTATGGTTTGTTTTCCTATTAAGTTGTACCGTAAAAGACGTTTTCAGATAATACGTTATCAGAAACAGAAAGCAGAAAGGCTGCCATTATTAGACCTAGTACCTTAAGTGTCAGTCCGTGAGGGTGACACAAACCTCGGCCATACACGTGCAGCAACTACTACCAAAGACAGAAGATATCACGGGAGCAAAGCCACTTTACCTGAGATTTTTCGCCTCTTTGAAACGAAGTGTGGAAGACGACGACGGTCTATTAGTTCGTAATCCGTTGTGGAATGGTTTGTCAGAAACCCAAACTGCGATTAATGTAAAACTAAGTAGATTATGTAACAAGATCGCATTAAGGCACAAAGAAGAGTTATTTATATCATACTGTCTAGGCTGAAGGGAGAGCTATATTGTACAATGGAAACTAATAATATAACTTTACCAATACGTAATTTACTGTAAAAAGTACATAGCTCAGATTTTGCTTTGGGGTATAGTACCCAAATCAGAAATTCACACACATATGTTCCCATCGAAACTTGTCGAAATGTTAGCATAGTTTACGTTTTCACAGGTGATTGTCTATGATATGTGTTTTGTTTAAAGTAGAAAGAGAATTACGATTGAAAGAAAAGAAAGATACAAATTTCTCTCATTATCACAAACCAAATAAAACAATTGCACAAATTAAAACAACTGTGTATATGTACGAGTCCGTTTTATGTGGGTGTCTCAATGGCCTCTTGGCTAGTGTGGGATGGAACTTATATATACACATAATACATATATCATTATTCTAAGGTACACTATGCATGCTAAGGTGCACTGTACATTTTAATTACGTCTAGCGTTCCCTTTTTCTTCGACAATTGTACATTAATATTTGCAAAGAATTTAACTTAAAGTACTAAGATTTAAATGAACCGGTCTTACTATTTAAATAATCAAGTTGTCTTTGAATACTGTATTACTTGAAGTTGGCCTTTTGACAGTTTAAAACTGGACTCTTTTAGGCTCGATGAGTGGACATGCCATTAAGACTGCAACAACCGCTGACAACACAATGTGTTATGTTTAAACAGTCAATGTCATTATAACAGTATGTCTACCTATATGTGCCCTAATTAGTTGATACAGTTCATTTATTTGACCTTAGTATGTATGCGTTTTTGTCTCTTTACCAGGTAAAACGTTGTATGGCATAAATTCTGACATCGGTAATGGGGGTGTGCGCGCGTGTGTGTATGTGTGTGTGTGGGGAGGGGTGTGCGTGTTGTGTGAGTGAGTGTGCGTGTGTGTTTTATGTGTGTGTGCGTGTGCGTGTGTGCGTGCGTGCGTATGTGTGTGTGTGTGTTTGTGTATGTGCGTGGGCAAATGTGCACCTACATTGCAATTGATGGTTTGTTGTTATTTTCTGACGCAATTGTACTTGCATATACATGTATTTACAGTTTGTATATACTGTTTACATTATCAAATATTCAGTAAGTCAAAACGATTATACAACCTGCTAAAATGATTTAAAGTAATCCCGTGTATACTTGAGATACTAATATGTTTCTTCTTCAATTTGTCTGACATACTTTTAAGAATGAAAAAAAGAATAACGTGTACATATATGTAATTATATCAAACATTTTAGATTAAGATACGGATATGTAAATATTTGCATAGTATTTGCATAGTATTTCCTTGATTTTACCTTGCTTATTATTTCCATCATATACGTGCATTTTCTGGTTGACATTTTGTGAAATCATACACAAATACAACAATGAAAAGGATACTGAATAATTTAGCATGTTTTGTTTTTTAATGTATAATACAACCTTTACAGTGTGTTAGATTAGCATATGATTGTTTAACAACGAGCAATCCATTCATATGATACACAAAAATCCATCCATCTATATGATATACAATGATAAATCCATCTATATGATATACAATTATATATACATCTTCATGATATACAATGAAAACTCCATCTATATGATATACAATGATATGTCCATATACATGATATATAATGATAAATCTGTCAATATGATAAACAATGATAATCCACCTATATCATATACAATTATAAATCTGTCTATATGATATACAATGATAAATCCACCTATATGATAAAGAATGATCAATCCATCTATATAATAAACAATTATTAATCCATCTATATGATATACAATGATAAATCCACCTATATGATAAAGAATGATCAATCCATCTATATAATAAACAATTATTAATCCATCTATATGATATACAATGATTAATCCATCTACATGATATACAATGATAAATCTTACTATATGATATACAAAGTTACATCCATCTATGTGATATACAAAGATAAATTCATCTATATGACATGGAAGTATAAATCTATCTATCTAATATGCAATGACAAATCCATCTATATGATATACAATTATAAATCCATCTGCATGATATACAATGATTAATCCATCTTATATGACTAAAAAACACTCTTCAAACCCACAATTTGGTAATAGTTAACATTGCACATTAGGTTGTTTATTTATTTCTAGTATGTGAATACTGATGTAAGCATATAACATTAATATGATGTAATTCACTTTAAATCCACTTTAATTACAAAAGGACCAAAATCGATTGACTGTAATATTTTTTCGAGTCAATTTTTATGGCAAAATATCTTTGTTGATAAATCCTAATAAGTAATATATTTATTTTAAAGACAATATAGATAATCATATGGAATAATAAGGTCATTTTACAATGAAGGGTCCAATACAGATATGAAGTCAGATGCATTCCTATATTGTAAAATCATATTGAAGGTTTTCCAGCTGACCTGCTTCTATGCGGACGTATGTCTTGGGTGTTTCTTGCCCACATTATCAGGACATTACTATATTGACCTACATAATGCTGTGATGTATTGCTGCAACGTATTTAAAAAAACACATACACAAACAAGCGCCCGTGCCGTAGTTGTTAAGTCGTCAGTTTGACTGCTTAGCCTCTCACTGTGGGTTTCAAGTCCCGTTCTAGTCTCGTGTGAGGCGAAGGACTTATGTGAGAAGGTCTTCCAGCTGACTTGCTGTGTGCCGGTGGTCCTACCTGGACATGTGTCTGGGGTCTTCTTCCACTACAAAGCTGGACGTTGCTGTAATGATCCTAAATGGTTGCTGCAATGAATTTCAAAAACAAAAGAACAATAAAAAACATCAAGCAGTATGGTTTTGCAATCTTGGCTCTTGTCCTGATACTATTCTGTATTGGACACTAAATTAATTCTATGTTAAAGATTGCGATATGAATACTGTGGTCCAAGTTTTCGTATCCATTCAACTTAATATGTATTCCGTACTCCCCATTTTTGAAATGAAAGAAAAGATTGATTTATCTCCCACGTGGAAGGGTGTTTTTTATTTACTTTTTATAAGGAATTCAATAACTGTATTTACAATTTGCCTATTAACATCATTGTGCTTAAGCACTTTCACTCATTTTATCACATTATATGCGAATAGTGCAGTTTGAAGCATTCTAAATAATTTTAAAAGAAAACAACAGGAAAATCATATTTACTCTATATTTCAAAATCATACCTGCAAGGGAGGGAACACTTTGCAATTGGTATAGTTAGAGTTAACTCCCTTAAGATTTGAAAAAAAATAGATGCTAGTTGCATTTCATCATTATCTTTAAATTGCTTCAGTTATGAAGTACCTACATGAATTGGGATATGATCTCCAAATAGTTGAATTCCCTTATTCAGTTTTTCAATGTTTATTAATTGTCATAAAAGTTTAGTCTCTTTACATAAGCTGGCAAAGCTGCGTATTATCTTATTTATATTATTGGCATGATCCGTGAAAGAATTGAAATTTTACATCTATAAAGTGCTTATTATTGCCCGTAAGTTATAACATAATATCACAAATATATTAACACAAACAGTTTAGTTGTCAAATAAATAATTAAAACATATTCTGCACTTTTTACTGTATTGGTATGATAATATTGTATATTGTACCTACTTTTATGACAATTTTTATCCATTGTGTACAGTTTAAGCATGGAAGGCAACTTCCTAAGCAGACCGAATGATGATTTTATGGTTCGAATATAGTCAGAGAGTGATCCATATTCATTGTTGTGACAAAGCTTGAAACCTTTTTGATGTGATATGTTTGTTAACTGATAAATTGTAAATGTTTTGTAGAAATAAAAGGCTTTGTAATGGCATTTGTTGGATTGTACATTTATTTTCAATCTGCCCAACTCCTAACAAAAAAAATGAATTAATAGTTCAGGAATGAATTTTGATAGCAGTTTTGCTGTATTATCAGGTTGCCACGCGTGCGAAGTCATGAGGCACATTACACAATTAGATAGTTCTACCAAACTATCTCTTCTACTTTGACATGCTCCCACTCTACCTATTTCGATACACTGCAACTCTCACGTATACTTAAATACGCTCCCATTCCTACCTACTACCACCCTCATACTCCTACTTTGATATTCACACACTCCTACCAGATCCCACCCTCGCACTCCTACTTTGGTACACACGCACTCTTACCCACCCCCACCCTCTCACTCTATCTTTAACACACTCCATCTTATACCCGCTCCCACCCTCTCACTCCTTCTTTAATACACTCCAACTTATACCCGCTCCCACCCTTTCACTCCTACTTTGATACACTCCCACTCATACCCACTCCCACACTCTCACTCCTACTTTGATTACACTCCCACTCATACCCGCTCCCACCCTCTCACCCATACTTTCATACACACCCACTCATACCCGCTCACATCCTTACACTCCGACTTTGACACACTCCAACTCATAACCGCTCCCGCAACCCCACTCCTACTTTGGTACACTACTACTCATACCCGCTCCCACCATCTCACCCCTACTTTGGTGCACTCCCACTCATACCCGCTCCCACCATCTCACCCCTACTTTGGTACACTCCCACTCTTACCTGCTTCCACCATCTCACACCTGCTTTGATACACTCCAACTCTCACTCCTACGTTGATACTCTCCCACTTTCAACCCTACTCTGATACTCACCCACTCCTACCAGCCCCCACCCTCTGACTCCTAATTTGATACACTCCCACTCCTACCCGCTCCCACTCTCCCACACCTATTTCGATGCACTCTCACTCCTACCAGCCCCTACCATCTTACTCCTACTCAGATACTCACCCACTCCTACCAGCTCCCACCCTCTGACTCCTAATTTGAAACACTCCCACTTCCACCAGCTTCCACCCTCTCTTACTTTGATACACTCCCACTCCTTCCCGCTCCCATCGCCTTACTCCTACATTGATACACACCAACTCTCACTCCTACTTTTACACGCTTCCTTTACTACTCACTCCCCTCACTTCTACTTCGATACTATTCCACTCCTACACTCTCCCACCCCATCACTCTTACCTTGACACGCCCCAACCGCTCACTTCTACTTTGATACTCTATCTCTCCTACTTTGACACGCTCCCATTACTACACTCTCCCACTATCTCACTCATACAATGACACTGTTACACTGTCCCGCACTCACGCTCCTCTTAACTACTTTGGCACGCTTTCACAATGCCTCTTTTGACATCTTTTCTCAATCACTTATACTTTGACATTATCCCTTCCTCTCACTTCAGGTTTTGACACTTTCACACCCCTGTCATTCCATGTTTGATACTTTTTCCACCCTCTCACTCCTGGTTTGACACTTTCCCACCCTCTCACTCCTGGTTTGTTACTTTCCCACCCTCTAGCTCCTGGTTTGACACTTTGCCACCCTCTCACTCCTGGTTTGACACTTCCCACCCTCTCACTCCTGGTTTAACACTTTCCCACCTTCTCACTCCTGGTTTGACACTTTCTCACCCTCTAGCTCCTGGTTTGACACTTTCCCACCCTCTCACTCCTGGTTTGACACTTTGCCACCCTCTCACTCCTGGTTTGACACTTTCACACCCTCCTCACTCCTGGTTTGACACTTTCCCACCCTCTCACTTCTGGTTTGACACTTTCCCACCCTCTCACTCCTATTTTGACAATTTTCCCACCCTCTCACTCCTGGTTTTACACTTTGCCACCCTCTCACTCCTGGTTTGACACTTTCCCGCCCTCTTACTCCTGGTTTGACCACTTTCCCACCCTCTCACTCCTGGTTCCTGGTTTGACACTTCCCACCCTCTCACTCCTGGTTGACACTTTCCCACCCTCTCACTCCTGGTTTGACACTTTGCTACACTCTTGCTCCTGGTTTGACACTTTCCCACCCTCTCACTCCAACATTGAAACGCTCACGCACTCGCACGCCTCTTGACACACGACCCTACTTTGACACACTCCCACATTCTCAATGTACTTTGACAATCTACCAAACTCCCACTCCTAACTTGACACGCTCCCACAATCACAACCCACTCCCACACTTTGACTTCAGCACCGACTCACTATCCTTTCCACTTCACACCTTCACTCACGTTGTCGCCCACTCACTTTCAAACCCACCTTTTTTTTCTCACAACGGACAACATTCACAATTTGCGCTGGTGGGATACGGACCCACGACCATATGCGCTTACCCTTTTGCCATGGAGGGGATACGTCAACGATATATTTTGAACTAATTTTAATCCTTATTAAAAGACAATCAATTCCTTATTGACACATGTAAATGGATTCAGTTTCTTATCAATGGAATCAATGGCTTTTGCTTACAAGCCTGTTAAAATTGTAATGAAATGATATTTTGTTTTTCTCAAAAGTGTAAAATTCAGTCTTAAAGTGAGGGCGTTAAAGGTGGTATCCGACAGTTTTGAACCAAATAGTTTTTCTTAATTAACCAAATAAGGAATTGTTACCTGAAAAGGTCCTACCAAATACTGTTCATTGATGTACTAGAGCTGTGTGAACAGTGACGCATAAATCCCCACTCGTCATTGCAAATGGATATTTCATTTCTGAGCCACGTCGCAGGCATAGATATTTTATAAATTGTTTGAAATAACGTTATATCGTCCGCTTTGACGGCGACATCTATTTTAGCTTAGACCATTCTCGTTGCTTATTTATATATTTGGTAAGAACAGACATTAAGTCTGATTTTTTCTGTCCGATTTATATTGTCCAACAATATATGGAGTGTTGTTAATTTATGTGTTTATGGAGAAATTATGCCCTTAATTCCCCAAAGCAGTGGGTAAGGTATCTTTATATGAATCTGAAATCGGCAACCTGTCGGATACTACCTTTAAAGTAATGTACTTTCGCAAACCTATCATTAGAAATTCCACGCCCCTTTTAAGGTCAAATCCTAGTCCGGTTCCTGCTGGCCAAAATTTTCTCACAAACCCATAACAACACCCACAAATTAAATTAATAGTGTTTCTCTATGTAGATCTATTTAAAACTACTAAAACATATAATGATATATTTATAGAATCATATTGCGAAAGTTGCGATATCAGTCAGTCAAAAGAACTGCGATATATAAAGGTCGTATCCGACATTTTTACCAAATATTTTCATTAAACATCTTAAATTACTATTGTTACCTGAACTGATCTAGCAAAATGTTTTTTTTATTGTCATAAACCTATCTGTAAAGTTGGCCATAATGCAGCAATCATAAATAAAACATGTATTTCCAATTTGAGCCACACTGCACAGTATTTCTTTCAAACTGAAAACAAACAAACAAAACACGTGACCACTTAAGTTTTAGCTCATCCACACATCATCCACTTTGTGACGTCGGTGTCTATTTTTAGCAGAAACCCCAATTTAATCTTATTTATAGATTTGAAAAGAATGAACATTTTTAGTGTTTGTTAACGAGTTTTACGGCCCCCCAAAATGAGATACTGTTAAAAATCGTCAAAGCTTAGACTAAAGATATTTTTCAACAGAAATTATACACGAATACCCCAACAGAGGTCAGATATTGTTACATATATTAGATGCTGGCAAACCGTCGAGGACCACCTTTAATTAAGATATTACACAATATATCCCACCCTATTTTTAGATGACTGTGATGTCAAATGTACGGAACACATTAGAAAAACACGTTTTTACTTCCAACCATTGTTTATTAAAAGACACATTTAAATAACCTTGTTATCATATGACCATATTTCTACTTACTTTTTTATGGTCAACTTTTATATTCTAATATATTCTAATATTTCTAGGCGTTAGAGCGTCAATCACCTTGTTACAAACCTGCTGAGTTACGCCCGCTTGCCAGAAACCATGATTATACTTTAGTTTAGGTAAAGGCTGTTCATAATATAACCACAAGTGTAGAAGAGCACACGTCATGAATTCAGTCGTTTTAATTGTCCATTCTTTCCAAATCTATAAATAGGCATTGATGGAGATTTCAGCTAAAATGGAATATGACGTCAAAGCTTATTACCCGGACGGGTATGTAAAGTGATCCTAAAAGTAAGTGGTCCACGTGATTTCCTTGTTTAAAAATTGCTAACCGCGCAGCGTGGACTCAGATAGGAAGTACCTGCTTGCAATGACGTGTGGGGATTATGCTTCACTGTTTACACATATCTCGGGCATCATTTAACAGCATTTTGCAGGACCCTTTCAGGTAACAATTACTTTCTTTGTTAAAAAGTTTCTGGTCCAAACTATCGGATACCACTTTTAAGCTGACCTGAAAATAATCGAATAATTGGTCTCTCAAGGAATAAACATGCTGCGCCAATTGTATGGCCATTTGTCTAAATGTATGTATCAATTCATGAATTGAATAACATATCCAAGCACTGCTAAGGTGTGGGACCAAACCCCACCCCACCCCCAGCCTAACGCACGTGGTTCGAAGTTGCCAAGGTTTCTACGCAATATACGTCGTAAGCAGTGGAAGGGATATTCACTACGGATTTTGCTGATGTGAACATATGTAGATGATTTCCGGTATGCTACTTAATCTATTTTCCTGTAGTACAGTCGTTTTAAAAGATGTGTTGTCAACAGAACTGAATATGTATTTGTCTATTTTACTACAGTCTAGTTGTTTTAAAAGTGTGTCGTACTCATACAGGATAGAACGGCAACTTGCCGAATTACCGTTCCAATTTATATTTTAATTTTAGTTGGACATGTAACTGTCCATTAGACACTCCAAAGTCATAGTAGATGTATTGAAGACGTATAACATTAGTTAACAACTTATACAATCACGTGACATAGTCTTAAAATAAATTAAGAAACAAGAAATGTTGTTTAAATAAACAATTACATTCGTTCGTCATTGATCATCAAGATCAAGACAGACGAGTGAGTAAACATAACTGTGGACACTGTAAGTGCACGTGTAAGAACTCATGGGCTTATTTTTTATTTAATTAAACTCACATACAATGCTTTATTGCATACATAAAATGTGAATCCTACAAAAAACATAAAACACTTGAGCCTGTGTCAAGTTTAAAATCGATAGCTGATTGCATAAGAGCGTATTGGCGAAAGAGGTATATAAGGTATACCTAGTTCTATATTAATCAATGGAGATTTTCGGATTATACAATCATCTGTGTTACTATATATATAAATTTAATGAATCAACAATGACTTACCTTGACATTCGTTGGAGTGACACAGATCGGACAGGTGCGTCACGCTATTTAAGCGCTTGTGCTTATGCACGTCTAATGACTTTAATTCCAGTAGTGTTAGAGATTTCATGCGTGGTCAATTCAAATTATCCATACTGATCTTACAGATCTAATTAAATGTTAGTACTATATTGCTGCGACTACATGTAAGTACTATCTTGTTATAAAATGTAATTCGCCTGTGATGCTTCATTTAATGTAACGTAAGTATTAATAATTTTAATTTTTGGGAGCTATGTTTGTAATAGATGGGTTGATATTAATCCACATGTTTGTGTCTTGTTATTATTTCATACTTAACAAGGCTGACTTGTGTATTTAAGGGCACTATTAACACAATACGTGTCGTAAAGTGACAATTGACCTAGGTGAGTGTGCACGTGCTTGTCCTCCGTAAAGGTTCATGTTAGCACGAATGGTGTCTATCATAGTTCCTTAAGTAGCACTGTATTCACGACTTACGTTAATTACTTAAACCTAGTAACCGAATAGTACTCAAACCAATAAGAAATATACCAACACTTTATAAAATACTTTGCTCTTTTTGAGTTAGCATATGGACATTCGACTGACAACAAAAAGAACAGGAAATTTCCGATCAAATGACGGACTATGCAATTTCAATTAATTACCAAAAGGTACTTATACATCACAATAAAATGTTTACCTATCGCAAATCGCATATTTTCCAATTTTTAAGAGCTAACCTCAATGAAACTTTTAAACGTTCATGCACACTATCTTCTATCTAACCATTTTTTGCACTTTCACTCACCCACCGCCTGTGTCTCTTAAAAAGTCTTTCGTTTACACCATTGTTTATTGCTACTGAAGCGCCTTCTGATCTCAACGAACGTAGACGATATATGTTAACATCATCAACGCCTCTAGGAATATTTCTCTGAGATTATTATATGATATTCTCTTGTTTTCCTTTCTGGTTTTGTAACCGTTTTTAGTTAAACATATATTACAAAACAAATAATCCTCGTCAGACAACTTGCCCCATTAAATTAATTTCTAGACATTTTCAACTGGACATAATTTCGTAATTGTTTTGGCAATAAGTACCCATGCACCATCCCTGCATTTATCTGTCTTACTTATTTTCTTAAAAATATCCATGTACGAGTCATAAAATACAGTATCACCTATCCTTATGTTCAAATATAATGCTCTGAACTCCCAAAAGAACGAACAAAGGCTACTAAAAAGGCACAAATAATATGCTGACATTTGATATTTTCAACCTCATATAATCGGGCATACACTCTTTTTAATTAAGATTAATATCTATCGGTTCTTATCACTTTTTAGGTTTTGCTTAAATCCTCTTTGATGCCTCCAAAACATTAACTACTTTTTTTAAAATAAATAGGTGATAACAAGACAAAATATATCTCTTGAAACCATTTTATGGCATAAAAAGCAACAATAACAGGACTTGATGAGTTAGCAGTATGAATTAAAGATGCTAGATATATAGCTACTGTCAGAGTCTTTGCGGGTAAAGTGTCCCCACGCCCGGACCCATTACACAATGCCCATTTATGAAAACGCATAAAATCTCTTTCGTATTTCACGTATGCGCGTGACTAGCGAAGCAGATCCAGGAGTTGGTCCACTTTCTCCACCAAGACTTCCGGGAGCCCCTTTTACCGTCTACATGGATCTGGAAGAAAAAATGTATTAAGAACTTGATAAAGCATGTCTGCTATAAATATATTCAAATTGTAGGAAAATGTGTACACAGTAATTTCAATTAGAATACAAATTAATATTAAACATAATGTAACAAGCCAATACTGCCATTTTTTGCAATACTGCATCTAAATGCGATTCCGTATGAAAGTTTTACATACAGCTAGATACATATTCAGTCGATATCGTCCTTATGCAATACTGCTTTTCTGCGATTCCACGCAAATGTTATTAGCACAATTTGTGTATATCAAGTGTAATAATCAAATCTATATTCTGCGATTCCGCATCAATCAAATAATATAATCCTGCATAATTATATTTTCTATACAGCAAATATAAACTGCAATCTGGTCAGACTATCCAGTCATATTATTGACATTTGGTATTTAACAAAGGGAGACAACATCCAAAAGCAAGTAGCAAGTAAGTCTCTTTGACAAGTTTATTTCCCTGGAATAAAATTATCATATACTGCTTACATATTCGGAACTTCTATTCTGTATTATCAAACTATTAAACTTCCCCTTTTCGTGTTTACACTTCGTATACAATTTGCTCTCGGTAGGTAAGTCAAACCAGTCAACAACTTGGTTAATAAACACTCCGTTAGGACATACCCCCCCCCCCCCCCAGAATCTCCAAAACAACGCAGATTTCCAGCATAGGCATACTTAGACCCGATTTTGCGCCGTCATGCTCCATTTTTGACCCTATGAATAATTGCTATGGGAGTAACAAATAATCCTAATTGATCTCCCCATTTTTTTGCAAAGGAAACTTTACCAAACCATGTTTGGTTCCAAAACCTTGACTACAATCTTTGTAGCTTTGCATTATAATACGATGCAAACCAGTCGACCTTAAGTTCTTTCAACCAACATTTGCATACTATCATACGATATTCTCCAGTCATCGAATCAGACCTAGGAACCCACTCTATTCATAAAGAAACTGAATTTTCCATACACAACTGAAATAAGTAGTAAGCAATATCTTGCAAATTCCTTTTTCATAGAACATGTGAGCTCTGTAGATCTAACACCCTGGTTATCTGTATACCATTTCATCCTTTGATGCTTAACACTAAACTAGCATCCGAATACCATATTTTAGTGCACAAATGGGACTGTTTTTAATATTTGTATTCAACAAAGGCAAGTTTTTTCATTCCAAAAAAGAAACTACTGCATGCTTTCCTCACTCAGTGTAATATAATAATCCCAATAACAAGCATTCAAAATATCAGCACTCAAATATCTCGTCATTATTTGAGAAATATTTCCGATAACCACTGACAATGAAATCAGTTGGCCAACTGCACTGGCAACTTTTCTAACAGAAACACGTACTTTGTTCTTTACTGAGTCCATCAACTCATTAATTGTATGACTTACATAATCTACGATCTGGCATAGAAATACCTCCTTCTAAAGTATCGAGATTGCAATCTAAACACTCCAAATTCTGAACAGCTACCCCTATACATTTCGTTGCGTTTGGAATAAAGCCAGAGTTCAGTATATCATTCTAAATCATGGACCCTAATCTCGCTACAATATCATAAGAACATGAACAACCAAGCCCATCATCTTAAAACATTGTGACAGATAATCCCGTTGAACGCCATTCTCGTAATAATGGCTTCATAGCTTATAAAACAAATAACAAGCGGTAGATAATCCACAAGGCAAAACATGAAATTTATAATATATTAGATTACCGCCCTTGTCAACCCATGAAAATCAAAAGTACCCAGTATGAGGCTCATAAATTTGAACTAAATGATAAGTACTTCTCAAATCAAACTTGATCATACAATCACCTTTCTGAATTAATGTTAGTGCAATTTTGATATCCTTTAGACTGTTTCCGTAAGTGTTTATTCACTTCTCTTCAATCTAATATCAAACGTTTTGCCAGAACTTTGAACTGGCACAGTTAATGGGTTCACCACATATGGAGGTTCATTGACTATTTCAATTAAATGTCTGTCCAAAAAATCTTTAATAGCTTCGAAAACAAATTCTTGTTCTAATAGCCGACTTTATTATTTTTACAATGGTTTTCTTTTTAGGCATAAAAAACAGTGGAATTCGGAAGCCATTTTCAATAACGTCTAATGTAAAAGCATCAGGATCGGTATTTCTCCAAAAATATAGGTGCTCTTTAAGTCTACCTCTCACGATAATTTGTTTCTATCCCTGTTCGTAGTCGAAAACGTCATGAGTAAAACGCTGAAAATCATACTTTTCTTATTATTGTCATTGTCATCATTTCCGCATACTGATTGGCTGACCATTGTTTGGCCCTGCACGCACATAGGTGTAAGAGAAATTATTATTCGATTTCACACGACCGGAGAAGAAAATTACAAAATCATCGTGTTGACTGTATGTACAATATTCATGTTATGATGTGTGTATATATATAATGGACAATTACTCATATACTTATATACGTACCTTAACATTGGCTGGGGTGAGACAGATCATAGACAGGTGCGCCAAGCATTCGTTCGTCATTGATCATCAAGACGGCAGACGAGTGAGTAATTATAACTGAGGACACAGTAAGTACACGTGAAAGAATTAATGTGATTTTTTGATGTTTGCCACAAGTTTAAAAACGATAGCTGACTCCATAAGAGCGGATCGGTTAAAGAGGTACATAAAGTATACGTAGTTCTATAAATTAATGGAGATTTGCAGAGATTTGCGGAGACAATAATCATCTGTTTGTCTGTCTGTCTGTCTATCTATCAATCTGTCTGTCTGTCTATCTGTCTGTCTATATGCCTGTCTCTTTGTCTCTCTCTGTCTCTCTCTGTCTCTCTATCTCTATCTCTGTCTCTGTCTCTCTCTGTCTCTGTCTCTCTCTCTCTCTCTCTCTCTCTCTCTCTCTCTCTCTCTCTCTCTCTCTCTCTCTCTCTCTCTATATATATATATATATATATATATATGTATATGTGTGTGTGTGTGTGTTATGACTGTTTTATTGTAGCCAGTCTATTTCATACCGCATGCTATGTGTAGTATACAATAAGGTAGATGCCTCAATGGGTAGAGTCAGTTACAAGTTAAATGTACTCACGCTCAGATTGTCTCTTAATACCAGCTTCCATTGTTAATCTTTAATAAGTTCTCTTATTTATGTGCGTTGTTACTGGAACTTTATAAACATAAGTTAGAACACGATCTTGTCGTTCTATGCATAAAATCCGATAGAAATAGCTTTTGTCAGAATATATTATTTTTTGTTCGAACTGAGAGTTCGAGTTAAGTGTTAGAATATTTGACGGATAAATAATTCTGAACTTAAATTCCTGCAACATGGATTTAACGGGAAGTCCCTACTATTAGAATGAACTGGGGCAGTCAGAATCTTGCAGTTACCTTCAAAAAGTTTCCGCCAGCATTCCGAATTGATTTTTGTAGGCGCGCTAAAAGAAAAAAAATCAGATGATGTGAAAATCACATATTTGTTATTGTGGATCGGTGAGAAAGGCCGGAGAAGTGTTTAACACACTTGACTTTTCAGCTGATGAAAAGAAAGTTCTGAAAAAGTCGCGGACGCTTTCAAGGCTATGTACAGCCGAGATCGAACCCAGTGTTCGCACGTTTACAAATTCATTAATGAGCGGCAAGGAGACAGTTTCTATTGAATCGTATAATAACAAAATTAAAAACTCTTGCAGTAGAATGTGCATTTGGAGAGGACTACAGAGATGATATGAATCGGGACCGAATTTCGTTTGGGATAAACTCTGAGAAGATTAGAGAAAAACTAGTTACGGAAGGAGATAAATCAACAATCGATAAGACTGTAAAGATATGCCAAACGTACGAGTACGCCCAGGAACTACTGAAACATATGAAAAGTGAAACGTTGATAGACAATATCAAATCAAACTTAAAAGGAAAACCGCGCAATGGGTCATCAAGGAAACTGCACAGATCATTTAACCAATTAGAAGCCGTCAAACACCGTGGAACGGATCGTGGACCGGGTCGTTCGGGTACGTTGGGTGCTGCCAAATCGTGGACGCCGGGAAACGAACGAATCTAACGCATGTGACAAATGCGGGTGGAAGCATGACCGCAGCAAACAAATGTCCAGCGAAGGGTCTACAGTGTTCGTGAATGCAAAGGATGAAATCACTTGCAGTGTGTGCAGACGTAAAACAGCACACAATATTTGAACGAACGAGGACAAAATGGATCCCTGCGACGACGGTGCGTTTGTTGATAGTTGTAGAATCAAAAGTTGTCAATGGACAGGTGTTTGCTGAAATTTTTTTGTAGCACCAAATCGCAAAAGAATTAAATTCAAATTTTCAAACATTTTGCCATTTTCTGAGTATCATGGTATTGGTTTGAAGGGCTCACTGAAACGTCCAATGTACGCCTTGCATGTATACAATGGAACGCCATTAATGTCAAAGGTTCAGTTCAATTGTTTCCATGCAGGGAATGGACACACAAAACAGGTAGAATGTCCATATTAAAGACACAAGGTCACAACCCATGTTATCCTGCAGACATTCATAGATTTTGGACTAATTACGGTTTCATATTCGGTGGAATCCCACAGTAACAGAATCTTTCATGAATAAGCATTTCGGTAATTTTCACAGCTGTTTAAAGGCATAGGCTCAATGTCTGAAGAAAATGCAATATTCAGTTATAAAGCAAACTCAATTCCTGTTGTTCATGCACCGCGCAAGGTTGCTAGTTTGCATTACAAGACAGAAGCAAAAGGAACTTGACACCGATGGAAAAGCTACGGGTCATAACAAAGGTCACAGAACCTACAGAATGGGTCAACTCAATGGTCATAGTAGATAAGGGAAAGGAAAACTTAGGATATGCCTAGACCCTACAGAGTTGAATAGGTATATTCAACGCCCTCATTATCATATGAGAACACTTGAAGATGTGCTTCCATCATTGACAGAGGCAAAATATTTCACAAAACTCGACGCTAGATCAAGTTACTGGGCCATAAGCCTAAGTGAAGCGTCATCCTATCTCACATGTTTCAATACCTTATTTGGTAGATACCGTTATCCTCGGTTGCCGTTCGGGTTGTGCATGAGTGGTGATGAGTTCATTCGAAGGATGGACCAATGTTTTGAGGGTCTTAATAGAATGGTCAGTATTGTCGACGACTTACTTGTAAGTGGCAAGACGAGAAAGGAACATGATGACAATTTAAAAGCGGTCCTTGAAAGAGCTCTTGATAAGGGTATCAATTTTAAGAAAGTTAAAATGGAAGTCGGAGTCACTGAGGTTCCGTACTTCGAACATTAGCTGACCTCTTAAGGTCATCCAGCTAAAGTTGCTGCGATCAGGGACTTGCCCTCTTTCACAAGCAAACCGTATAAGGAATGGTCATTTACCATCGAGATTCGCACCCAATCTCTCAGAAATCACAAGCCCATTACGCGACCTGTTGGCCAAAGACGTTGTGTTTGCATGGCAGAAGCCACAAATTGAAGCCTTTGAAAAGGTCACGGAAGTTATCACAAATGGTCAAGTCCTATGTTACCATAACCCAGATAAGCCAGTCACATTACAGACAGACTGTTCCAGAGTAGGCATAGGTGCCACATTGTTACAAAGTGGTAGACCAATTGCATATGCAAGCAAGTCACTTACTTCTACCGAGAAGAATTATGCAATGATAGAGCTTGAATGTCTTAGCATTTTTGTTTGGACTGAAACGCTTCCATCAATGGGTTTATGGAAAAAAAAGTGGTTGAAACAGACCATTTGTCACTGATTCCTGTGTTCAGAAAACCGCTTAATAGCGCACCTGCTCGTTTGTAACGAATGTTGTTACAAATGAAACCCTATGACATAGAGGTTAGATACAGAGGGAAAGACATTCCCGTCTCTGACATGCTGTCAAGAAAGCCATTATCAGACATTTGCCCAGACCTATCTCAATATGCAGAAATGCAAGTCAATATGGTCATGACTAACTCACCTGTAGATGACAGAAAAATGCAAGAACAAAGATCAGCACTTATCGCACATGAAACAATTGATATAATTTGGTTGGTCTAACTAAAAGGAATGCCATTCACAAGTATCAGATAACTGGTATTATCGCGATGAGTTGACTGTTGTTGAAGGCATTATTATAAAATGTCACAAAATTGTTGTGCCACAAGCTTTGAGAAAAAAACATGCTTGATAGTATCCACGCAGGTCATATGGGTGTAGAAAAGTCCTTAGACAGAGCTCGAACTATCATGTTTTGGCCTCGGATTTCAAGTGATATAAAGCAATTAGTGCTTAACTGCCCAATTTGCTTAGAAAATCGAATTCTAATGCAAGGGA